>JAVTVY010043251.1:0-19767 GCA_036873755.1 Hanleya hanleyi | reverse complement strand
TTGGTTTCCGGAAACCTGGAAACCTACCGGAAACCTACTGGAATCTGTTTCAACTGTTTTCCAGTGAGTTTCCGGACACCGGAAACTCAAGTCAGTTTCCGATGGGTTTCCGTAAGGGTTTGTATGCCGGAAACCTACCGGAAACCTGATGGAAACGAATAGTTTTCAAAGTACTGTGAATATTACCTCAAAGACTGAATAAGACTGGAACGATATAGAATGTTCAACTGTTAATCAATACTCTTCCTACTGCAGAAGAAATGTGATGCCAAATGAAGTCAGTAAACACATGTTGACAGTCTCAATATGTCCACGAATGTTTATTTATCTTCTCTACAAACAAAAGAAATATACTTGATTTGGGGCAATACTGTACATACATGTACATGCAAATGTAAAACACGAATAAACAATTGCAGTATATGTATAGTTCCGACATCCTTGAATAGTGTATACACGAGGCAAATCAATATAAAGGTGTGCATCTGATCTTATGATGAAAAGAACCATATCTCGAAATGATAACTATCATGCAGACTGATGGCTGCCCTTGCATGCCAACAATATGATACATTAAAGAAATATTACATTTGAAAACATAAATAGCAGACTCCCGCACTGGAACACATACATGTATACATCAGACCGATGACTGCCCTTGCATGCCAACAATCTGATACATTAAAAAGTATTACATTTACAAACATAATAGCATAAATAGCAGACTTCCACACTGGAACACATACATGTATATATCAGACCGATGACTGCCCTTGCATGCCAACAATCTGATACATTAAATAAATATTACATTTACAAACATAATAGCATAAATAGCAGACTCCCACACAAGAACACATACATGTATATATCAGACCGATGACTGCCCTTGCATGTCAACAATCTGATACATTAAATAAATATTACATTTACAAACATCAATATTTGCAGACTCCCACACTGGAACACATGTATATATCAGACCGATGACTGCCCTTGCATGCCAACAATCGGATACATTAAAAAAAATATTACATTTACAAACATAATAGGATAAGTAGCAGACTCCCACATTGGAACACATACATGTATATATCAGACCGATGACTGCCCTTCCATGCCAACAATCTGATACATTAAAGAAATATTACATTCCCAAAAATATAATAAAAAATAATCTGGTATATTTTTTACAGGTAGTTTGACAACATATTGAAATAGCAGACTGATGGCTGCCATTGCAAACCAGCGATCAAATATAATACAGAAATATAGACCAAATTAAAAACCATATTGAAGATAATCCTTGCAAAGCAACATGTTACAGAAATCTACACACACAGAATTAGAGTTGCTTAGGATTACCAGGAACCTGAGAGACCTACACTATCACAGGTCCAAAGTAATCAAACTAAAATGTGCACTCAGCATGTTATATTCTGTTCACATGTACACATGATTGGGCATTAGACTTGTTACCAAGTATTTACTATTTCCCACCCACTGATGTTTGTATGCACATCTGCCAATGATGCGCTGAATTGGCAAGAATGTGGCAGGCCCATCATTCTGAAACTTAGTATCCCACACAGATACTGGGGGTAAATAACCCAAAGTGGTGGGACACTCTTTAACCCTACCTTGCCTGGAGCGGGGGGGGGGCATGGCCCCCCCTACCAAACTTTCTGCACTATCTTCGGAACGGCGAAAAATGGAGAGCTGAAACTCCGTGACTTTATCATTTGTCTTATTGGGGTCATTTTGAGCCTATTTTCATAACCCCCGGAGCAAAGGATCATGGGTAAATTCAAGATGGCGGCCACGTGGTGTACCAGAAAAGTGATTTTTTGTCATATTTCTTCAAAATTTCTGCTTTTCCGCAATGAAAAGTGGGCAAAAACTATTTATTTCAGATCACATTAATATTTGCTAATTTTTCATGCAGTTTTTGTGGAGAAATTGCAAAAATAAAAAATTCGGAAAATCTGACCAAAAAATCGACCAAAAAATGTCGTTTTTCAAAATGGCGTCACTGTGACGTCATCAAAGCGGCCATCTTGGAATTTTTTACATTTTCTGGTAGAGCTTGACCCAAGGGTATAGTGTAATAAGTTTCAGCTCCCTAGCTCAAGGGGTGAGAAAAATAATTAGGGGGGGCCATTTCGGCCCCCCCCCAGGCCTGGACAGGTCCCAAAAAGCCCAGGCCAGATAGGGTTAAACCATTCAACCACAGCAAGAATATGATTCAGGCATGTATTATTGAGCATCTCAATGGTGTGAATTATGTAATATTTCACCTTAGCTGGCCTACAATTAGCATTTTCAGAAATGATACCCTCATTATCTGCCCACCTAGCATACACCACACTTGCATTACCATACCTAGTTCCTGTAGCACCATACAAATGATTGCCAATATGAATAGACCTAATCTTCTTGCAGACATCACTCAAATCTGATTGCAATATACTGTTCCCATACAATTGTTTATACATCTCGTACAAAAACCCTCGTTCTTCTACAGTTAAGAGAATCAACTGATAGCCTGACTGTTTGTATTGCACGATAGAAAGATCTGACCATACTTCTTCTTTCACATCCCTAAGCATATCACTGGGTGCTGTGAATATGTCAACAATATGTTGTGAATCATATGATAGCTGTTTATCCTTCTCCGCACCTATCAGGCGTTCAAAATTATCCTGTAATTCTCCTAAATCTTGACACTTCACATCCCCAACAAAATTTATCATCTGAAACTTACGCATGAGCTGAACTTCCACAGATCTGTTATTTGTGGGAAAATCACCCATTATTCCATTGTACCGTTCAAAACTAAACAGCCAAAACCCATATATGGAACCATAATTCAGAACTGATTCATGCAGATGACAATGAAGATGCATATTTGGAGTTACAAATGAACTATTATACAAAGATTCAACCTGTTTACAAAATTTCACAAATAAGGTATGAGCAATGTCCAAGTTGTCTTCTGAAATACATGGCTGACACAAATGTTTAAATGATTTTGGTCTGAAATCCTTGTATCTGGCACCTAATGTCTTCGTCAATGCAACTCATCCGGGAGTTTTCAATGGATTTTTCTGAAATTTGGTAAACATGATCACTATCATGTGTAGATGCGCATAAACATTTTTCGAACCAATTCAACGCTTTCTTGAGTTATCCGCCCTTGATTTTAGTCGGGAATACTTTTATTTGGCACCTAGTACTCGTCAACGAAACTCGTCCTAGGGGTTTCATTGCATTCTTTTGAAATTAGGTGCACATGATTGGTGCTGAGTGCACATGTGCACAAACTTTTTTCGAGTTGATTCAACCGTTCCTTGAGTTACTCCCCTTGATTTTGGTCTGAAATCTTTTATTTCTTTTATACTGACCTCGTGAATGCAACTCGTCTCAGACTTTTCGGTGGATTCTTTTGAAATTTGGTACATATGGTCGGTACCATGTGTAGATGTGCACAAACTGAGCTGATTCGACATTTTCTTCAGTTACTCCCCTTGATTTTAGTCTGAAATCCTTGTATTTGGCACCTACTGTCATTTCGGCCCAATTCATCAGGCTGATGAGCTTACTTTTGCAGCTTATGCTAACAAAATTTTTGTTTTAAAGTTACTGATACATACATAAGCGCATAACTGGGGGTGGGTGAATATGCACCCCCGCAGAGTAAGAGTAACTGGAGTTCTACTTTCTCCTACAAATACCGCTCCAGGCCCTTATGTTGTTTACCGACTGTATTTTTTTACGGGCGTATTTTGGGTTCAATTGAACCCAATATCTATATCTTCTAGTCGCTAAATCAGTTAGTCATCTCGGCCTATATTTCATTGAGTTATGCCCCTTTTTTTGATTTATTAATCTCTCATTTTGGCCTGGGGTATTGTCGCCATTGTCTGTACATTACCACATTTTTGGCAAAACCGCTTGATGTAGCGACCAAATTATGGGAACTTATTTATCTATTTATCTCAGATGAAAATGGCTCCGTTCAGCCCGTATTATACAGAGTTATGCCCCTTTACAGATTATCAATTATTTTGTGAGATATGCTTGAATGTAATCATCTATATCTGCAGAGCTGTGTTTGATACAGCTATTACATTTTGGAAACTTATTTATATCTAGTTGTATTCTAAAAGTCATTAGAAAATTAGTCGTCATTTTTTACGGAGTCGCACCTCTTTCAGGTGCAATGATTCATGCGTATCTGATTTTGTGATACACGCTTGAATGTAACCAGTTAATCTAATAAACTATGTTTGGTACAGCTAGCAAATTATGATGAAAGCTTTTAATCTGTTTGTATTCTAAATGACTACAAAAAATAGTCGTCTCGGCCCATATTTTATGTGTTGTGCCCCTTTTCGGATCTAATAATCTCTGATTTTGTGCTATATAGTTGACTGTACAAGTTATACCCGCAGATCCGTGTTCGGAACATCTACTAAATTTTGGAAACTTTATTTTATCTAGTTGTATTCTAGAAGCGTACAAACAAATTCATCGTCTCTGCTCTTAGTATGTGGAGTTATGCGCCTTTCCGAGTGTAATAATCTTAGATATGCTAGAATGTATTATCCTGTTATATCTAATGAACTGTTTTCGGTACAGCTGCCGAATTATTTATTTACTTGTATTGTAAAAGCCTACAAAAAATTATTTGCCTCTGCCTTTATTTCACAGAGCTATCCCCCTTTTGTGGTATTTGCTTGAATGTCGCTGTTAAATCTGCAGAATGATATGCTGTAGAAAGGACAATTCTGATTGATTAGTAAATATAGCCGAAGCCTGATCCAAGCTGTTTTTGAAAAAAAAATCAAAAAAAAATCAGCAAATCCCTGAACAGGCCTAAACCACTATTTCACTATAACTTATCACACTCTGTGCCTGGCCATGTATGGGTGCCCAAACTAAAAGTCTAGATTAGGCCCTGGGGTCATATGTTGCACATTCTCAGCATATTTCTCAATTGCTGGGGGGATTTAGAAGGATTTTGTGAGTCTCACCCTCATGTTGTGATATATGGTTGAATGTACAAGATATATTTACAGATCCATGTTTGGTACAGCTATTAAATTTTGAAACTTTTTATCCAGTTATCTTCTTGATGCCTAAACAGGTAGTCATTTTGGCTCTTAGTTTATGGAGCTATGCTCCTGTTCTGATTTAATAATGTCTGATTTTGTGATATATACAAGTTATATCTGCAGTTACATGTTTGGTACAGACGCTAAATTTTGGAAAGTTTTGGTCACTATACAGCAGTAAACTAAATACATGTAGTACGATGCATCGATTCCTCTTTTTACCTGTTATATTGTGTAGGGGGGTGTATGATGCATCTTATCTGCTATGACTCCGTTATTTGGTCATCAAATTTTGTAACGTCATTCAATTGATCTCTTTGTAATGTATATGTGCTATTGTCTTGTAAATATATGTGCAATATTTTTGTGGACATTTGCCAATAAATCTGACATCTCGCCAATAAAGTTTTGTTCAATGTGTATTTTACTTTACCCTAGCCTTGTACATGTCAAATTGATGTAACTTGTCGAGTTCCACTATCCTGCCCATACATGCAACTACCTGCCATACTAATATGTGCATGGAGAAGAAAGTCACAACGAGACTGAAGGAGAATGTGGCTGAAACGCATGATTTGCATTTTGAAATTTTGTTAAGACATTGGTTGCTACCATTTAGAAAGCAAACAGAGAGACAATGCAACATTGTATTCAACCTATATTCATGATAATTCATAGGTCTGGAGTCAGATCTACCAAGATCACAGTTACGAAAAGTGTAAAAGTTACCGTACAGACATGTATCCACATGGGATTTCTCGACTCTCTATACTACAATCCCTCATCAGGACCTTATTGACCGTCTAAGTTCATTAATAGTATCTGTGTTCAAGAAAACTGATCGTAGATATATTAATGTCGGAAGCCAAAAAGCATTCTTTAGCTCTACTACATACAAGAGATATCATTCATGGGATGTTTCTTTGTTTATAGAGTTGCTTGAATTTCTCATTAAAAATATCTATGTGAAATTTGGCAACACAATATATCAGCAGCATATAGGTATTCCAATGGGTACTAATTGTGCACCCTGTTGGCTGACCTGTATCTGTTCTCTTATGAATATGACTATATGCAGGCGCTTTCAAAAACCGATCCATTCAAAGCCCGTTCCTTCTCATTCACCAAACGCTATATAGACGATCTTCTCGCTGTGGATAATCGCTATATAAATGACGCAGTGAAGGATATATATCCACCTTCACTGGATTTGAAGGAAACTACAGATAGCCCTACAGGCACATCATATTTAGATCTCTATCTCTATAAAAATGAAGCGGGCATTCTCTCTCGTCGACTTTATGACAAAAGAGATGATTACAATTTCGACATCGTAAACTATCCCTTTCTGGATAGTAATATTCCAGTGGGACCTGCATATGGCGTATACATATCTCGCTTAGTAGCATTTGCTAGATCCTGTGTTAAATGTGATGATTTAATCAACGTCACAAAACATTGTTGCAGAAACTTATAAAACAGGGCTATTCCACCAAGCGCCTCCACTCAAAGTTTCTCAAATTTGGCGATACATATCGCATGCTGATAGCAAAATACGAACGTAGCGTGCAAGATCTATGGGGCTACGTTTTGTAACATGTGTCTAATTCCGCTTAACCCGGGGCTAGGGGCCGTATGAGCCCATGTACTTGAAGATCCTCATGGTACCCATATGAACAGTCACAATCAAAGCGTGACTGAGGTACATCATTTTTAGATGACGACTCTATAACGAATATTATGGATTAAGAATACTAATCAGCGATACGGATTTGATATTTTTGGAACACCATGATGTCTTGCCGGCATCATTGAAAACTGTTGACCGCTTCTCTCTTGCAGGAAACAAGCCTATGTTTATGTATACTTTTGTCTTTTTGAATTTGGTGCTAATACTGTTATGTGGAAATGGAATAGGTCTTTGGATTATGGACGCGGATATTCTCTAATGGACGACGGCTGGATTATGAATGACGGACTAGACGCTTGTAATGTAAGCCTGCTGGTTTCCGGGAACTTAAACCTGGGTTTCCGGTGGGTTTCAGGTGGGTTTCTCTCAAGTTTCTTCGCGATTTTCAGATCCGGAAACCCACCGGAAACCAATGGGAATCTGTGTCACCTATTGGTTTCCAGACTGCCGGAAACCAGGTTTCCGGCTACCGGAAATTTGATCATATTCACCGGAAACTAATGGGAAACTTACCGGAAACCTGCCATTTACTGTGGGTTTCCGGAAGGTTTCCATCTTCTGGAAACCTGATTTTTCACCCAGTGCAGAGAATAAAGTGGATATTCCACTTATAGTGTCAGATAAGCCCAAGGTTATCTCTGACATCGAAGTTTTAAAGACTGATTTTCCAGAAACATTTCCTGTGTGTGAAGTAACTAGGACACAGTCTCGCAGGGAGCAACAGGAAGAGGCCCAGTCTGAGAAAGTAGGGGATAATTATGGTGTTTGGCTATCAGAGACCTCTTTTGGGAATCTTGGTCGTAGTAATGAGAGTGGTAATTCACCAACTCCATTTTTAACCGGTAATCACCAGTTAAGGAACAACAGGAAGATCCTGTTATCATAGATATTATGGAAACCACATTTTCGGAAAAAGAAGCTGAGGAAATATCTGAACGTTTCAATATGAAGTCTGATATATTAATGAGGAAGTGCAGACCACTTAAAAGCACAGGTAGTGAAATTTGGTCAGTTTTACGCCAGACCGTCGTACCCCCGGGCTATGGAAATGAGATCTTATGGGTGGTTCATTACATCCGATAGCAGGCAATTTGAGCATCAGAATAACCTCGGCTAGATTTATGCAACATTTTTACTGGCCCAAACTGAACAAGGACGTTGTGAGTTACTATGCTATACATGCCAAATGGTAGTAAAATCTCAGACGTCTATAAAACCAGCACCACTAACTCTACCAGGCCGGAAGAACATTATGGTCCCCGTACCAAACTTTCTCCGGAACGACAAAAAATCAGAGCTGACATTGCGTAACTTTGTAGTTGTTCACATCGGGTTCATTTTCTGGCTATTTGCGTCACTCCCGAGCCGTGAATCATGGGCAAATTCAAAACGGCGGCCATGTGCGGTACCAGAAAAATGACCTTTTTGTAATTTTTCTCAAATTTTCTGCTTAGAAACGTGGGCAAAAAAATTCGAAAAAAACTGATCGAAAAATCTACCCAAAAATGCCTTTTTTGAAAATGACGTCACTGTGACGTCATCGAAGCGGACATTGTGTTTTTTTACATTTCCTCGTAGAGCTTGATCCAAGGATGTAATGTGGTAATCTGCCCCTAGCTCCAGGGCTAAGAAAACATTTGGGTGGCCAAAATGCCCCGCCCCTCATGTTTGGTCACGTCCGAAATCGCCAGGCCATCTGCCGAGTGCCCATTAGATTGCACGAGGCAGTTCCTTAGAAGGAAAAGTTCGGGTATGGTAAAGCTATATTTCAACTGAAAGAGCTAGTCAAATGGTATTCAATTGTTTTTTTTATATTTATTTTAACGCAAAAATAGTTAACCAAATGCTGTGATGCCGTCTACTTCACCAAACTCCAGGAAAGCGCCATTGTATTGTCTCGTGACCTATTTTCGCCAATAGGAGTAAAAATACATAAAACAGCGTGACGTAAGCTTGAGGCAGAACATGTTAAGGCATCATGGAGCTGCGTGTGTTAAGGTGAAAATTGCAGTTTTGTTAGTAAAAATTGGCAGGAATTACTTTAAATACTAAATAGCACGTACCATTTTCATTTCTAGTTGCCAGAGCGCGGCTTTGTTCGCTCTCCCAACAGCGAAGACACTCGATCTCTCCCGTAAGCCGTCAATGAGAGCAGCGTGTGCACCGATCGACACCATACTAAATTTCCATGCGGGCTTCTATCTCCATTTCGTGGCCTGTCTCGCCACTAGAGCTGCTATCATCCCTGCTGCTCCGATCTTCTGTATCTGAGACTTTCGGCTCGAATTGGTAGCCCTGAAAACCAAACACAGCTTCCTCGTCGCTTTCACCGCTGGAATCGGAACAGCCGCTCGTCCACATGATTTCACTCAATTTACTCTATCCATCCAAATCGATTAGATTACCCGAACAGACAGAAGAGCTCCATGCCTTGACCCTACGTCATATCCGCCTTCCCGATACAGTACAATGGCGGCACTCTGGGGACTGCGAGTTCGCGGTTTTAAAATGATTAGTACTCCTTAAAAAAAATGACAAAAAATATCTTTTGGGTTCTATTTGGTGAGTTGTTTTAGTATGTATCAAAGGCAATCAAACCCGAACTTTTCCTTTAAAACCAATAAATATTAAGGCAGCAGCGGAAGCTTTGCTTCAGTTTTTCATTCGACCTCCCCAAAAGAGATTCAATCTGACTAGAGATCAAATTTAATGTCTGAACCTTTCCATCAAGTCATGCATCAGTTAAGCGTCAGACAAATAAAGTCTACAGCTTATCATTCATTCACAGGGCTCTTTAAAACGATATCACCAGACAGTGACGAACATACTGAAATCTTATGTTCTCGAACACCATGAGAGTTGGGACAAAGGTTTATTCTATTTGCTACAAGAGACATGCCCAATGAGTCAACAGGTTTAGCCCATTTGAGCTAGTCAATGGACTTGAGGACAAGTTTCGTAGTGAGGTTGAGGAGACTAACCTCTAGGACAATGTATCTAACTTCGGCGAATGATTCTCGAAGGCATGTGAGGTAACCAAAGAATATCTTATATCTTTTCAAAAGGTCATGAAAACCTGATTTGACACCAAGACCAAGGCTCGTGCCTTTAGTCCTGGAGGCAAAGAATTGGGCATGTTACCCTTGTAATGTGAGCCACTGACAGTTAAGTTTTGTGGATCTTATCACATAGAAAAGAAACATTGGGAAGTCAATTGTTTAGTGAGTACTTTTGATCGGAGAAAACCCCTGAGGATGTGTCTCTCAAGCAATACCATGAATGTGAATGTGAAGGTCTACCAGCAGAGGTAGTTACTGTAGTTTGTCCAGTAAACTGTGACCTAAGCATTACTGAAGACCTTGAAAATACAGACTTAGGAGAGCCTCACGTGGAACCATTCGCACAAAAACTATGAAACTCAGAAGTTCTAGAGCACCATGACAGTAAATTTGAATTATTTCTCTGAACATTTAGTGCAGATATTAAGGACTTGCTCCATGAATACAAATTATCTTCTGACAAAACAGGCTGTACCGCTCTTGCAGGTGAGGCTCATCCATACCCATACAGGTTCAATCCAGAAAATTTAGCTCAGGTACGAGAAGAGGTTAACTGCATGCTAGAGCATGATCACATAGAGTCAAGCCAGAGTAGCTGGAGCTCACCTCTTGTACTCATATCTAATCCAGATGGTTCACAAATGTTCTGTATAGATTACCGTAAGTTAAACACTGTGACGCACATTGATTCTCATCCGAATCTTAGAATCGAAGACTGTATTGCTAGAGTCGGTCAGGCTGCCTATGTAACCAAATTAGACTTGCTGAAAGGTTATTGGCAGTTACAATTGTCTGGCAGGGATAAGGAAATTTTGGCGGTTACAACACCGAGTGCTCTATATCAGTACAGGGTCATTCCTTTTGGGATGAAAATGCTCCCGCCAGCTTTCAGGTCATAATCGGATTGTGGCATTGTGTTTCATATTGGTGATGTACTGGTGTATACCGAAAACTGGGGTGACCATTGGAAACATCTTAGGCAGTTATATGACAGACTTGTCAAGTCAAATCTCGTGACAAATCTACAGAAAAGAAATTTGCTCTGACAAATATGTGTATCTATGACATATGGTTGGTCGAGGTCAAGCACTACCACGCGAAGCCCAGGCCATTGTGGACTTTCCTGTTCCCATTTCTAAAAGGGAGATACTTAGATTTCTGGGGATGACTGGTTTCTACAGTTTGTTGACAATTTCAGCGACCTTCTTACCCCTCTGACCAATCTTAAGCTTCTAAAAATGAACATCAAATTTGTCCTGTCAGGTTGCCTTTGAAAAACTCAGCCATTTTGAGTAATAAACCCATGTCCAAACTTTTCTAAACTATTTAAGGTAGCAGTAGATGCTAGCGTCATAGGGGTAGGAGCTGTATTGCATCAAGATGATGAAGCTTGGGTAAACAAACCTGTCAATTATTACTCCAAGAAGCTCAATAAACACCAACGGGCATATTCCACAATTAAAAATGAAGCGCTGGGTCTTGTATTGGCTTGGCAACACTTTGATGTGTATTTAACCATCAGCTCTAGCGATGTAATTGTGTATACTGATCACAATCTATTGGTGTTCTTGGAGAAATTTAATACCAAGAATCAAATATAGTTTCGCTAGAGTCTGATGTTGCAGCCATATACTTTGAAAATTATACATGTTGCTGGTAGAAATAACATAAATGCTGATGCATTATCAAGGGTATAATTGTAACGCACTTGTTGTAGATTATCTTCACTAACTGCCTACCAGTATCATGCAAAGAAAACTGTATTTTCGTAAAATTTTCTTATCTTTAAGCGGGGCGGTCTTATGATACTGCACACTAGCTCTCTTTTGATTAGTCAGTTGTAAAGTCATTTTGCGTTGTATATTTACAGTAGTTAATTTTCTTTCGTGTGGCCTTGGCAGCAGTAATTTGTAAATATATTATGTGACAATGACATTATTCTGCACCTGCTGTTTGTTCAAGTTTTGGCATAGAAATTTACAGATAACACATGAAAACTCTAGTGCTGTGAAGAATGTTCCAGCAAGTCTAGAGTGATCCGGGAAGACCTGGAATGCTCCATGTAGTACTTTATTGCTTCATGTATGACATCATTTTCTTGAAAGAGTGTTGGCAGCAGAGAATCATTCACCTTGTGACCTGACACTGATATAACAATACGTTTTCCAGCCTGTGATTTGAACTGCATAATCAATCGACTTTCTGTAATATAGTGAGAGGTTGTCTAAAAGCCATCTCACTTAGCGAGTTCGTGAAACTGGCGATGGAACAAGTGTTTTTTTTACGTATAATTACTGTGATTACTAGTAGAAGCAGAGAAGTGCTGGTGAAAGGTCGTGTAATTTCACTATGAAGTCGACATTGTTAGGACAAATTCCCGTGGGGCTGTTCCTTGGCTCGAGTTACAGAAATTGAACCTGGACGTCGATCGTCCCTGGAGAAAAGTGTGGATCTCACGAGGAGTAAACAACATGACTGGACGCATAATAAAGGAACTGAGAGGAGTACAACAATAAGAAGAAAGCGAACAGAATTGGACACCCAACAGACTGTATATGAAAACTTAGGATTATTAAAGCTGCCTTCCACACTCTTTTGTAGTACTGTAGTAAGCCTAAGGCTTGTGACATATTGTTCCACATTTTGTAACTGTTTTTATTTTCTGGTTAGTTAATGATATAAAATCTTTAACAAAACCATCTGGTCTCTTGTTGTAATTTTTCGTTACCAGTGTTTGGCTGCAGATTTAGCTAACTAATACTGGCTGTTTTGCGAGCAATTATACACATTGTGAAATGTCGATTCTTAGCCACCATATTTTAACGTAAAAGTAGACTTCTTATCCACCATATAATTGCATAAAGTTTGACTTTTCATTTACCAATTTTATATAATCTGCATGCATGCAACCTTGATATTGTGATGTGTTTTGACAAAACTATTTCCGAAATTCTATTTCATGACCCTTTAGGTCAGTTATTGTAAACACAACTATTTGTGAGAAACAATTATGTAATTTCAAATTTATACAGGATAACATAGAAACTGCTTATGTAAGTTTACTGAATTAACCTTGGTTTGATGACTGAGTTTAGGTAATGCGACATATAGCTGAGTATTTTGTCACAACTACAACAGTTTAGTTTAGTTTAGTTCACTCGACCCGGTGAGGTCATAACAATGTATAAAAAGGGATGACCGGCACATACAGGCAGGCCAGTACCATCAGGTCTCACTGAAGGCCAGTACCATCAGGTCTCACTGAAGGCTAATACCACCTAGTCTCCAATGATGGACGTTACTATCTCCAGTTCTGAAAATGACTGTTTACAAAATGGCCTGATGTTAATGAAGTTGTGTTAGTCTGCTTGCCAAATGCTGCCGATCATTCCTACGTTAGGTGGAATGAATTTTCAATAAATCGGCTTAATATTCAGCATACATGAACTTCGTCTTTGTTGTATCCTGTCTCATTTAAAGAGGCTATCAAGTTTTCGAGAAATCTCAGAAGCCGGACCTTGGAATCTATCATTGTACAGGTTTTATGGAGACCATCACCTGAGTCTGAGACGACTTCGCGTTACAACATCTTAAGATCACACACACAAGCCCTTGTCGTCTTGAAGACTGCAAATTCCATAATATGTATTCCGTGGGTGCATAATAAAATAACAGACTTCAGTGAAAACGCATATCCTCTTCTCTCTTGCATCAATTAGCTTATATTTATGTATAATATGAGCTAATACTGTTTAGGTATAATGACGCGGATATTCTTTAATGGACGACGGCTGAATTATGAATGATGGACTAGACGCTTGTAATTTGGATTATGGATGCGAACATTCTTTAATGGACGGCGGTTGAATATTGAAAGGCGGACTAGACGCCTCTGTGCTGACGTTTCATCACCCTTAGAGCTGCACACAGTTGCTAGTGGTACTGGTCTTGGAGCCGTCCTGTACCAACAACAGGGGTGTTGTGATTGGAGTATTTTTATCACATCGGCCGTTTGTTTTCAAGTAAATATACTACCAGAATAAGTAATATACACTTCTGTTGTTGTTATAACAGTTACCCCTACCAGGTCAGGGGTGGGGCATTATCCCCCCTCCTACCAAACTTTATATACTATCTTTGGAGGACAAAAATTGAGAGCTGACACTCTAATTTTTAGTTTATCACATTGGGGTCATTTTGAACCTATTTGCATAACCATCCGTGGAAAGGATCATGGGTAAATCCAACATGGGGACCACGAAATTTTGGCACTTTGCATGGAACGTTCTTTCATGGAACGTTCGTGCGCTTCATGTCCGGCCCAAAATATCTCGACGAGGTAGTGTCAGGTAAGACAAAACGTGGATCGCATGACGCACCAACAAGTCATATCAACTTCGCCATTCCAGATTGGCTCAACGATCAGGAGTCATCAAGTCAACCGTTGAAGTTGTAGCGGAAACGAAATCTGGTGTCCCCCTTGTGATTAGCGATGACGGTAAAAAAGGTTGCTTGTGGTCTGACTAAAGATTGTGGGATGTTGATCTTTTGACCATTAAGATGGAATTCCACTAAGAGAAAACAGTCTTAAAGATGAAATATGTGGATAGCATGAATACGACAACCTCTGTTGCCTTCGAACGACATAATTTATGCCCTTCACGAACAAATTGTTCCATATATCCAAGGGCTATCATCAATCATACTTCTGGTGGATGATGATAGAAAGAATTGTGGAACACTTGTTCTTGATTAGGGTAGCTTTTCCATCATAGCTCTTTAGATTTGTATCTACCACCGCTTATGCCGGTGCTAGGGGCAGTGTGGTCATATCATCCAAGTTGCCACATGAACAGGTACAATAACAGCGCACCTGAGCACCTTTTGACCATTAAGATGGAATTCCACTAAGAGAAAACAGTCTTAAAGATGAAATATGTGGATAGCATGAATACGACAACCTCTGTTGCCTTCGAACGACATAATTTATGCCCTTCACGAACAAATTGTTCCATATATCCAAGGGCTATCATCAATCATACTTCTGGTGGATGATGATAGAAAGAATTGTGGAACACTTGTTCTTGGATTAGGGTAGCTTTTCCATCATAGCTCTTTAGATTTGTATCTAATACCGCTTATGCCGGTGCTAGGGGCAGTGTGGTCATATCATCCAAGTTGCCACATGAACAGGTACAATAACAGCGTACCTGAGATACAACACATATCACGAATCGTTAGATTCTTGATATGTACTTTAGAATAGGTTAACAGGAAGACTATACTGTGAAGTCATGTGACTGTCAGTATGTCGGCACCTCTTCCCACTTCCCTTATATGTGTTGTAATTTAGTGGAGAGCAGTATCGTGCAGCTGTCACATCAAGAGAATATGGTGCAAGTGAAGGAACCCGGTCAGCTCCCGCCTGCTTGTTGTGGACGGTCAGAACTTATGAAATAAAGGCCACCCGAATGGTTAGAACTGAGGAAAATAGCAACCTTGACAAGAAGCACTCTCCCTGATGTTACTGGTATGCTACATTGAAGCTACAGCAGCAACACTGGTTAATGTACACGGCGTCCCGTCCGAGACATCCATGACGCAAAAGCAGACTAGGATGAAGCACGATGTTGGCAATTAGTACCTTGGCAACACAGTTCCTGCCGCTTCACTTCCCCAAGTTATCGTACACTGAAGGAGGTGTTTATCTTTTCAATGGATCCCGATGGCAGAATCCGCAAAATATCTCTGAAAGAGCAAACGGTTGGTATTCCACAGCTAGGGATAGAAGTGAAATGCCCATTTTTTAACGAATTCCAGACTCCAATGCATTATGCAATGCCACAAAGATATTCGTCTCCCAGGTGCTGGTTGCAATGAAAGCACTCGATGTAGAAAGAAAGAGGAAAATGCGATTAGTACCTTGGCAACACAGTTCCTGCTGCTTCACTTCCAAGAGTTATCGTACACTGAAGGATGTGTTTATCTTTTGAATGGAACCCACAGCTAGGGATAGAAGTGAAATGCCCATTTTCCAACGAATTCCAGACTCAAATGCATTATGCAATGCCACAAAGATACGTCTCTCAAGTGCTGGTTGCAATGAAAGCACTCGATGTAGAAAGAAAGAGGAAAATGCGATTAGTACCTTGGCAACACAGTTCCTGCCGCTTCACTTCCCCAAGTTATCGTACACTGAAGGAGGTGTTTATCTTTTCAATGGATCCCGATGGCAGAATCCGCAAAATATCTCTGAAAGAGCAAACGGTTGGTATTCCACAGCTAGGGATAGAAGTGAAATGCCCATTTTTTAACGAATTCCAGACTCCAATGCATTATGCAATGCCACAAAGATACGTCTCTCAGGTGCTGGTTGCAATGAAAGCACTCGATGTAGAAAGAAAGAGGAAAATGCGATTAGTACCTTGGCAACACAGTTCCTGCTGCTTCACTTCCCCGAGTTATCGTACACTGAAGGATGTGTTTATCTTTTGAATGGAACCCACAGCTAGGGATAGAAGTGAAATGCCCATTTTCCAACGAATTCCAGACTCCAATGCATTATGCAATTCCACAAAGATACGTCTCTCAGGTGCTGGTTGCAATGAAAGCACTCGATGTAGAAAGAAAGAGGAAAATGCGATTAGTACCATGGCAACACAGTTCCTGCTGCTTCACTTCCCCGAGTTATCGTACACTGAAGGATGTGTTTATCTTTTGAATGGAACCCGATGGCAGAATCTGCAAAGTATCTCTGAAAGAGCAAACGGTTGGTATTCCACAGCTAGGGATAGAAGTGAAATGCTCATTTACAACGAATTCCAGAAATGCATTATGCAATGCCACAAAGATACGTCTCTCAGGTGCTGGTTGCAATGAAAGCACTCGATGTAGAAAAACTCTTGTACCTTTCATATCCCCACGACAGTATAACAGTTTTTGAAGTCAAGTTAGATGTTGTTTTGAGTAGTGAATTGAGTGGACAGGTGGACAGAATCTACGAAAAGGGATGCCATTTTGGGATGGTCAGGGAGACCAACGTCTCTTTCATCCTTGGCCAAAGAAGTCAAACAAAGAAAATTAGACCAGCTTGTGCAAGAGAATGTAACATTCTTGGTTGAAGTCCTGTCTACAGGCTGTTCACGTGAACCTCGTGCTCTGATCACAACAGAAACTATCCCTTATCTATTGAGATAGCTCAAATTCTAGGGAATGATGGGGACAAAAAAGTCCAGAAGTATAATCGATGATGCCTCTTGAGAACATGAAACAAGTTTTTCGTGAAGGGCATCAGAGATGTCTTTCGAAGGCAACAGGAGTTGTCGTATTCATGCTGTCTGACATCAACAGAAATGATAGAACATCATGATGTCTTGCCGGCATCATTGAAAACTTTTGACCGCTTCTCTCTTGCAGGAAACTAGCCTATGTTTATGTATACTATGATTGTCTTTTTGAATTTGGTGCTATAGTCTGTCCATTTTAATTAGTCGTCTACTTTGGAGCTTGTCAAAAATCAGTAGTTAACTCTGCATAAATTTTCTTTTCTCAGCCGTGCAGAAGAAACTGAACTCTATAAAATGACCACCAGTACTCCTTGGTATCGATAATATATCACTCTTGAATAACTTTGTAATTCTCTCCATATAAAACTCCAGTACGGTTGTTTCATGTACTGGGCCTCAATCACATAGGGAGACGTCATTATAATATATTCGCGTTTACTAGCACAAATTTCAACAATGCCGTGTACGGTCATAGATGTGTGTGCGGTTTATCATTCGGCAATTTCATTGGGCAGAAGATATAAGCGACACTCCAATGGACCGCCCGTTATTACCTTATGCGGCATTAATGACCATTGTGCCAGTGATCATGAATACATTATAGGGCATTTCCACTGTGACAGACGGGACAAAAGATACCATACACGGAGTGATCATATAAACTATTATTATGAACTATTGCAAATAAAATTAAAATAAAAGTGTCATTGCTTAGTCAAGTGGTTGTACTTCAAACCCAAGCAAAAATATTAATTCAACTCTTACTAATTAAATCTCAGTAATTAAAACTGCAAAATGTGACAGACGGGACATGCAAGGACCACGCATATTGAGCAGTTGTCATTCAGCATGAAAATCTATCTCATTGCAAATTCAGTTTGAACTGTAAATCCAATCAAACTTAAGCAAACAAAGTTTTTCCATCAATCCCATTTTTTTCTGAAATTTAATTATGAACCTGTGTGACAGACTGGACGAATTTTGTGACAAACGGGACATAATCTATTATCACAATATCAGTGTCCTTGTGGATAGAGTTTTGAGAAGAATGAGGATTCCCGAATGTTGTTAAAGTTGATAAAAACCCTCTTGAGTTAAAAGATGTGGGTAAATTTGGCATAATAGAATTATTGCTTTCATAGCTGTACCACACGGCACCATGTTCACACTCAAATTTGCCAACCTTGCCCCCTTCTGTTATCTGTAAGCATCTTATTTGGAACCGCGCATGATTCTTCATTATGTGAAAAACAAATTCTGTTTTGCACAGCTGTTGTTTGATTTACCAATTTGGTCCATCACAATTTCAATTGGTTTGGCTGCGTTTTGTAGCAGTGTATCGTACATCTATAACCATCTGAAATTCAATCTCTTCACTGGTACGAAATTTAATATTGTATGTAGCAAATATACATGCAAACAGCTTTTCATTCCAAATATGCATGTATGATGCATGTACTTAGATTAGAAATACCTGATATGAATCCAATTTTAATTCATCATCCACATTCAGTTCAAATATGAGATATACAACTCAAGCTTTCTTTGAAGAAAGTTTTCTATTTTCAAGTTGTGGAAAATTTGCAAAAGTTGCTTCATTGGTTTGATTTGCTTTTTATTTCACCAGATAATATGATAGCTTAATATACAAAATATCGAACCCCATGGGGCTTGTTATATCCCAAGATGATTGTCATGAGAAGTTGTAGATGATATAATAGAAGGTGGAACATAGAATTATCAGAAATAGATCTGTTTATAGATAAAAGCAAAAAAACGACAAAAACATTAAAAGGACTCACGAGTGTTATGTTCCTTTGAAAAGGTAAGACTTGACACGGGATTTAAATACGGAAATGGAGGTACATGATTTTAATTGAGAAGGTAGTTTATTCCATATTTTAGGGCCTTTAATTTTAGGGAATTAAAAGGATAGGTCTGATGAATAAAACTGGCGATATAAATTATGACTTGCTTGTCTGGTTGGATAACTATGGACTTGAGATAATTTCGTAAAATAAGACCGAAAGGCGATTGGCAATAAATCCAAATGGTTGCAAAATTTATCAACAAAGAGAACAACTAGATAGTCATTCAACTGTTCCAGAGGTAATAATTGCAATTTAAGGAATAGGGGCGTGGTATGTTCATATCTAGATGAAAATGTAATTAGTCGTATAGCTTTTTTCTGCAGACTAAATAGCGGTTTCAGATGGGTCGAGTACGTGTTACCCCAGAGAATATTGCAGTAGGACAAATATGGATAGATTAGGGAATAGTATAGAATGTGAAGGGTCTTTTTATTTAAACCATCTCTAATATGATGTATTATGTCAATATTCCTGCTAAGTTTTTTTCTTATATCTTCAATATGCGTTAACCAGTTAAGTCTATCGTTGAAATATACTCCAAGAAATTTAAAGTTGTCCACCTGATCAATGTAATGTCCAGAAATGGATAATCGGGTATGTTTTGGGGGCCTACATCTTTTATAGGGTTTTATGAGCATAAATTTAGTTTTTTTTAGGTTCAACGAAAGTTCATCATTTCCCATCAGATCACTTGATAGGGCTATTACATCATCCCCCTGAAACAGTTGTATCTAATACCGCTCA
>JAVTVY010043250.1:0-21301 GCA_036873755.1 Hanleya hanleyi | reverse complement strand
ACATTTTGTGTATAATTTCCCAATGTTTACTTCAAAAGTTAATAGCTTGAGAGAGAAAATACTGAACATTAGTATTCTGAATTTCCACCGACAAGAGCTTTGTCAAAAAAATATTACTAGTATCAGCAAATAGGCATTTGATTGTTTTCACAATTTTTGGCGATATTCAATATGGTGGTGATATTTACATTTCTTGACTGGGATATCCTCGGCTGTATTTGAAATGGAAGTAAGTGTTTCTGGCTGCTACTTTTGGCATATCACGAAGCCGGACGGACCACACATGTATGGCAGTCGAACTAAGGGATGCATGCATGTGAATTTCTTAACTGTTTTTGGACGTTTTATTTCGGTCAATGAATCACAATCGATCGTATGGCATGACTCATGAGTCATGTTATTTGACTATCCGATACAATAATACAATACTTTATTCCGCTCAGGCCACCAATTGTGGTACATGAGGATACAACAGATAAATAATATAAAAATGGCGATTGGGAGTATATTCATTATTATATGTAATGTAGATAACACGAGCAAATAAATAGCTAGTAAATTTTCCAGGACAGATATTACATCTATCAATCTGCGAAATTATCCATGACATCATTGATTAGTTTACATAGTTTCATAAGTCTGGTGGGGTAGTTATTTCTGAATACATGTATATCTGCAAATTTAAACAAATCTTTATTATTCCCGTATTACCTTGGTAAACATACTTCTCTTATATCAAGGAGAAAAGAGCATTGGAAGATAATAATTAATCAATACAAAGTAAACTCCTCCAGCCGACTCCTCCAGCTGATCTAAAAGGCAAGCCTGTATTACTCTAATGTTTATATAGATATTTTTATCATATTGTAACAATAAACTAACTAAGATTCATAGCATCTCCCTCCCTCAACAATATGCGGACTTCAAATACATTTCTCTGGTGGTAACTCGAACATCTCCATGGCGCACTTATTATTACCTTTGCGCCCTATTGGACCTTCATTAACTTGAGAAAATAGGCCGCCATGAATTAAAATACAGAAATGGCAGACTAAATAGCCAGTTGGTCAAAAATTAATTACAGACTTTAAAATTATCCCTATGGAGCCTCAAAAATCACCTGAAATCGAGGGTCAAGACGATGAGCATTTCCGTCATAAATAGACTCCATGTATACATGGGATGTATGGTATTTTTATTCATGGCGGCCCATTTTCTCAAGTTAATGAAGGTCCAGCAGGGCGCAAAGGTAATAATAAGTGCGCCATGGACATGTTCGAGTTACCACCATGGAAATGTATTTGTCGTCGGCATAGCGTTGAGGGAAGGGAGACGCTATGAATCTTCGCTAGCAATAAACTATCCAAAAAAAACTCTGGTAATTCGATGGTCGACCTACTTTAAATTTCATTTATTTCATATTAATTTTCTTACATGTAGTTAACACTCTGAAACATGTTTTGGGAGAAAAATGAGGTCTGCCTCAATCTAGACTTCACAAACCTTGTTGTTGTTGTTATTATTCTTTGTCTTCAAATCCACCGATGGGTATTAGTTCCTGGTTCTGTTTAAAAAAAATCATGAGGCAAAATATCCCCAAATGCTGTTTTTTTCCTTTAAACAGGAGACATTAGGCGGTTGGCGGTGTTTGATCCCTCAATACGTACTCTAATAATACCTTGATCGAAATTTAGTGTCGACCAATCTGCACAAATTTGAAAGTACTCGCCACAACGAATGTACATATCGCGCGCTAAACAGTTACCAAAGAGAAAATTAAACCCCATAACTGGAGTGGACACGGATGCCAAAGATATTAATTGTACTGGAGCTCATCTTTCCTCATCCATTCAGAAATCGTGTACAGCGAAAAAGGATGCGAGTTCTCATGGCAATAACTTTTTCGAACGGTAGACCCATTTTGTGTGACGGTTAGAAACATAGTGAATACGAAAAGCGAAAGCTGTTGTGCTCGTGACGATGACATGTCCGTTTACATTTCGTTAAACCGTTTTAATTCCTGTTAAGCCAGCACGACTACGGAGCAAGTAGCCTAAAGTTTAAATACGAACTAAATTTGTAAATCGAAATTCCTACTGTCGCTTTATCCATTCAGATCGGTGATCGAGAGACACAGAGCGCACTGAAGTGAAAAACACTTTGATCTTGGCGTGGGTGATTGGCGTGGCGTGGGCGTCAGCTGTCATAACAGTGTCCAAGTTACTCAGCTACACTGATCGCTGTCGGCATTCAGATGTTGGACAACAGGCGGCTGTTTACACCCTCAGTATACCGGTGCAAACAGACGCAGGCAAATCTCTGGCGAGATTTGGCTTGACTGTGTCAGCGTAGATGAGCAAATTTGGGTCAACTACAATTAAGTGAACAAAATATAGAAAACTGTTTGGAACAGGTCCAGATGAACGTAGTGAAGATAGTAAAACTCAAAAGAATAGCTGCTTCCTGAGTAGCAGATTTCTTTCCAAAGTTTCAATTCAAAATGGTATGTATTTGTTTGAAAAAGCCCCCCCCCCCCAAAAAAAAACACACACGGAAAACTGGCCATAATACCAAGCTAATCCATATGTAGTGGTATTAATATTATACATACACCCGGTACTGGCACTGAATGAAAGTATTAGAACACATGAGTGCATGAAACAACAAGTGGCAAAGCATTCATCTCAGAATATTTCAGTTCTCAGACATGTCAGATAGTATTATTTCTAAGTTTAAGTTCAGTTGATTCATTAATTTCACTACATACATGTACATATATTCCTAACACCAGTCCATGTGATGACCGAGTCTTAGCTTCACCTCTTCATTCACCAGAAACTAGACACAGCATAGATACATGTACAACCCCTAGAGCTATGGTAGGGCAGCTCTTTACACATATACAAGTTGCCTCATGAACTGTATTTCTTTGTGCTGAGGTCAATCTTTGGAAGAGTAACCATAGGAGGCTTCCATACTTTAGCGCTTAATAATCTGATTTCTTGAAGGAAACCAATTAACAAAGTATTATTTAATACAGGTAAGGGATCAAGTACATGCTAATTAAGTGACGTAATGTAGACCCCCAAAGCCTGTCAACCAGTCAACCACTGAAAAATAACTATTCTGGTCTGAGAAAGAATAAACAATTTGAAACTATTTTTATACGTGTACTTCGGACAACCCTAACATCAGAAATTTTCTATATCCCATAATAAAGGTCAGACAATTCCATACATACATTTGCAGAATGCCGGTACTTGACCCCATCATCTTGCACCAATAATCCAGTCGCTTGATCAAAAGGTTCCAGTTTTATTGATAAGTCTTCCATTGTCCTCTCAATTTAAATATGACGGAAATATTCAGTCCCACTGAACCCCTCCCCCCCCCAACAGCAATCACCTTTTATTAGTGGCTTGAAGGAGGAATATTCGGTAATTCAGTTTAAACGTCACATCTCAACTACTAGATTATTTCACCTAAGAATAATATCGTCGAAAAACTATGAAGCCCCCACCCCAAAAAAAAAAAAAAAATATGAAAAAAAAGAAAAAAAAAAAATTCAACGCTATGCCGACGACAAATACATTTCCCTGGTGGTAACTCGATCGTCTTCATGGCGCACTTATTATTACCTTTGCGCCCTATTGGACCTTCATTAACTTGAGAAAATGGGCCGCCATAAAAAATACCACAATCAATGTTGTGATCATCATCCCCTGTATACACGGGGTTTATTATGACGGAAATGCCCATCTTTTCTTGACCCTCGATTTCAGGTAATTTTGAGGCTTCATGGGGATAATTGTAACGCCTGTTATTTTATTTAGCCTCGTTTCGCAAATTACAAATTACCCCCACCTGATTTGTAAAATGCGAAACGAGGTTATAAAATGGCCATTTTCCACCGGTCAAGGGGTTAATGCAGTTTTTCTCGTTACCGGAGATACGGCTGGACGATATGCGTCCAGTTTGATGAGAAATTATATCATAGTTCAATTTATTGAGGGTCAGAAAATCTCGTTTCGCAAATTACAAATTACCCCCACCTGATTCGTAAAATGCGAAACCGTTCCGTTTCGCGGATTAAAACTTTTCGTTTCGTTTCGCAGATTACAACTTTTCGTTTCGTTTCGCAGATTACAACTTTTCGTTTCGTTTGCAGATTACAACTTTTCGCTTCGTTTCGCTCGTTTCGTTTCGCAGATTTGATAAGATGGTATTTTGTGAAGAATAATGATTTCACAATAGGCATTCCATGATATGGGACTATCTTATACGGGGAAAATTACTAGTTTTATTAATGGGCAATTACTAAGGACATGGTTGTAAAATGTCTGGCCGCCATATTGGAAAATGTCGGCGAGTGCTGCCCTTCGCTTGCACACATTGAAGTATATCATCACCGGTTTAATGAACCTTACCACCCAGTAGTTTATTTTGAATTAGCCTATGATGGCAAATGTCAAATCAACGAGCTCTCCCATTACAGACTGTAGATATTTGTATGGAAAAATATGCCGTGACATCTTTATTTACATCAATTCAGACGAATCACAAAAACAGTTCATTTTTTGGGAGGCCCTATACACTGACGATTAGAAACCACCAAGAATTGTAAAATAGATTCGAGATTTCGCCAAATTTAGATTTCGCCATGTGAACGACCCCACCCCCAAAATTTGGAGTTTGTCAATTATTATGAAATTATCAAGAAATTTGAACATGGCGTTTTTCGCAGTATATCAGGGCAAGATGGTCAGAGGCAGGCTTAAGACCTGCTAAAGCCAGCTTTCTTCCATATCAGGTTCTCACTTATGCAATAGATGTGTGAAAATCTCTAAAGTGCTTCAATCACGGGATGTATCGATATTTGAAGAAATAAACTTGCATGATCTTTGAACTCTACTGACCTAATTTTTGAGGAAATGAAATCGTTCAGGCAACAAAACATAAGACTGGAGATAAAAAAGCAACTGGGCTAGACAACATCTTCGTTAAGATATTTAAATTAGTAAAACCAGTAACCCTCCGACCGATTACAAATGTTATCAATGAAATGCTTAGTAAAAATATTTTCCCAGATCAGCTCAAACTGGCGAGAATTACACCAGTATTCAAGAAAAACGATCCCTTAGATAAAAATAATTATAGGCCAGTGAGTATCTTGCCAGTTGTATCGAAACTTTTCGAGCGAGCAATGTGTGATCAATTGTCAAGATACTTTAGCAACATTCTCCATCCATATCTATCGGCTTTCAGATCCGGCTACAGTTGCCAATCTACACTCGTCACACTAACTGAGGAATGGAAACGTGCACTGGATGAAAACAAGTATGTAGGAGCAATACTAAGTATAATTAATGAATAACCATTAATTAACATTATTTCACTTTGCGTGTTATAGAATTCCTGTTGCCTTTGAGCCTTATACATAAATTTTGGTATTCAGATCTGTGGTCCAAGGGAGGCAATCGGTCTGGGATACATGAATTATCTCCCCTTTGACTATTATTTTATTGTAGGATAATTGTTCCATCCATTCGGAATGCGCGGTGCGGACACGTGACCTCAGCTACCACGAGGTTAGGGTAAGTGCTTCAGATGAAGCAAGTACGTACGACACTAGCTGTTCTGTCTCCGCTTTTAATCTTAATCTGGTTTTAATCGACATGCCGCGGGCTAAGCCGCCTAGGAGAAGGAGACAGCAGCCGAAGCCGTTATTCGGATTTTGTTACTGCCACGGCGGTTAAGGCAGGGAGAAACAAGCTTCCGAGTTTGAGGGTCGATCAACCCAGTGCCAGCGCCAGACCGGTCTCCGTCCCAGTCCCAACACTGAGAACCCCAGGCGAGGCCAGGAGGCGAGTTTTTCGACGTTGACAACAGGTTGTATCAATAATGAAATTATTAGTAATAGTTTTCGGGAGGGAAATCTCATCTCAACAGGTTCTCAGCATGTCCCCGTACAAAGTACCTTAAACTTCGACGCACCTCCCTTGAGTACCGCGAATTCCTTCACGCAATTTGAAAATAATGGGGAATTTATACGTGACCGGAATGTTTCAGATTTTATATCATATTCACGGTCTGGGCATGTTGGAGTAGAAAATCCCCGGGCTTTTGGCGCCAATTCCCACCTTGACCTGAATGTACTCACGGGTACGGGACATGACACCATGCCCTCCTCCCCGTCCCAGTTCTCGTCCAATCAAATTACTCGTTCGTGTCCGCCTCTCCCCCTCGCTGGAGTCATTGAGTTCAACCCAGCCAGTTGTAAGTTCTATGCAAACGATTGTATTCCCAGCGCACAACAACAACATTGCACCCATTTCCATGCCATCTCGCGCTTCCAATTTTGTTCCCGTTACCCCTGTAGAGATGGGGGCCTGGGGCCTGGGGCTTAGCGCATGCATTAGCAACGCAACCCAACCCCCTCATTAGTTCATGCGACGACTTAGAAGCACATGTACCCCCAAGCAATAAAAACAAAGATATGGGCCGGGGAGTATATTGAGCTTCCATTATTATTGAAAACTGCACATGAGTTGAGGGAGCAGGCCTGTTCACTAGCTCTCGCGGGGAAGGAAGGCGAACAAGTTCTCCTTCGCCCGAGGGCACAAATTAAACAAATAGAGACTATTAATTGAGCTATGGACGTCCGCCTTCTTGATATTTTCTAGCATATATCTACAAAAACACCCACTCAGAGCACGTGAGTTACTGAAGTATATGAGCATTGTGCGAATGCTGGCCAGCCGGGTAGGCTACGTGGACCTGCCTGGCGCCAATATGATAGTCAGTTTCGGCTAAGGATGGGACACAACCAGCACAATTCTTGGGCGACTCTCGATGGGGAACTATGGCTGACCTGCCTCTTACCAAGGCCTGGTTTCGGGGTTTTTTTTGGGCACGAATGCTGGGCTCCCTCCCAATAATAAGGGCGGCAACAAACGTAAATTCTGCTATGACTACAATGGTGACGGCTGCAGTAGACAGAAGTGTATGTACAGTCACACGTGTAGTAAGTGTGGTGAAAAACACCCTTCAAAATCCTGTCAGGTGAACAAGAAGGGGAATTTTCGTCCCTCCAGTAATCATAACCAAACCACTCAGTAATGATAGTACAACAGAGTGTGACCCAAAAGGCCCACATATGGGTTCCAATTCTCAGGGGTTATTTGGGTTGGCCCCTACCCCCATCAAACTAGATCGTTTGTTGTTTTGGTTAATGAATTATGATAATCAGGAAGACAAGGCAATCTTGGAGTCTGGTTTTAGAGACAGTTTTCCTTTACATTATACTGGCCCTCGCATGCCCACAGATGCTCCTAATTTGCAATTTGTTAAGCTCGCGGAGCACATAGTAGCTGAAAGAAACTGAAGTAAGCTTAGGCAGAGTAGCTGGGCCATTTCGACAACGCCCCATTCCCGCATAGAGGGTATCCCCTCTTGGACTTGTACCCAAGAAAAAGCCAGGCGAGTACAGACTCATTCACCACCTTCCGTATCCCAAGGGGTCGGGGACATCTGTTAATGACTTCATACCCCCCTCCCTCTGCTCGGTTTGTTATTCTCGAGTGGATGATGCGGTCCAAATTTTATAAAAAATTGGGGAAAGGTGCCCTGATGGCTAAATTAGATATCAAATCCGCTTTCCGGTTGATCCCAGTTCACCCGCAGGATTTTGACCAATTGGGTTTCAAGTTCTGGGGCCTGTATTATTTTGATCGTACCCTCCCCTTTGGGTGTTCAATATCATGTGCAACATTCGAGCGCTTTAGTTCATTCCTGGAGTGGTGTGTTAGGAAACGAACAGGTCTAGACTCATTTATTCATTATGTAGATGACTACTTCACAGCCGGAACAGCTGGTTCACAAGAATGTGGATGGTTGACGCGAACCTTTATTGAGGTGTGCGCTGACATAGGAGTCCCATAGGACAAAAACATAGGCCCCTGCACACGCCTACCTTATTTAGGACTAGAATTTGTCTCCTGTGCTATGGTAATCAGAATACCAGCAGATAAGCTATCAGACTTGAGGGAACGTCTAAAATATGTAAATGAAAAACGTCGAGTCGCACTCTATGAATTGCAGTCACTGATCGGTTCATTGAATTTCGCCTGTCGGGCGATTGTCCCAGGACGGGCTTTTTGCAGGCGACTTACCGATGCCACCATCGGAATAGCCAAGCCACATCACCAAATACGGATTACCAGGGAAATGAGGTCAGATTTGACGATGTGGCTTGATTTTCTCAGTCAGTATAATGGTGTAAGCATTTTCCTGGATCAGTTTTGGTTGTCTAGCACGCACATTCAACTGTTTACATTTGCTGCCGGTAGTTACGGGATGGGGCCTATTTTGATGGCCGCTGGGCATTTGGACGATGGCCAGAAAGTTGGCATAACTCTGGCATTACTAAGGATATAACCTTTCTTGAACTATTCCCCATTGTTGTAGCTGTTAATATTTGGGGGGACCTGCTGAGCCAGATGAAGATACTATTTCGCTGTGACAACGAGGCAGTTGTGGAGATAATCAACAGGCAGACTTGCAAGTCCCCTAGAGTTATTAACCTTGTTCGCGCTCTGGTCCTGGCCTGTTTAAAACATAACATACTTTTCAAATCTCAGCACATTGCTGGCGTGCATAATGAAATTTGTGATTCTATTTCACGTTTTCAGTGGGACCGATTTCGTCGACTCGCCCCTCAGGCTGCGGAAGTGCTCACCCCAGTACCAACTTGGATGTGGGAAATCTAGAGGAAGAAGCCGATAGACTGTTGCATTTTTCAATGTCTCCTGGGCAGCATACAACTCAGGAGTTGCTTCCCTTGCTCGGTTCCGTGAATTGGCTTGCCTTAAACCGATATGGCCTGTTCCCATATCGCAAATTATTAGTTACATTGCACACCTTTCGCTGCATGGGTATTCTCCTGCCACCGTTGGCACCTACCTGGCTCGGATATCCTGCCAGCACAATTTGCTTGATTTACCTGACCCTGTAAAAATTTCACTGTGAAGAAAATGTTGACTGGCTTTAGGCGCCTTAATACCCACCCTGACAGTCGACTTCCTATTACCGTTTCATTGCTGTCCGACGTTTTGGGGGCCCTCCCCTTCATATGGAAGTCCGAGTATGAATGCAGTCTCTTCCATGCTGCTTATCTTATAAGTTTTTATGGATTTTTGCGGGTCGGTGAGTTGACCTCTGAGTCTAGACTGAGACATAATCCTAGGGCGATTAGCATTAATGATATTAAAATTGACCACTCAACTAGGATAGTCCAACTCCTGGTTAGATTTTCCAAAACTGACCAGATGGGGAGGGGGACCGTATTAACTATCCAAGGCAATGCTGCTTTGAATCCGTTTGAATCTGTCACCAGATATATTTCACTGCGCCGGGGTATCGCTGAGATTTCATCATGCAATGGCACAGCAGCTGAGCAGTTGTTCGTGCATTTTGATGGGTCACCTCTGACGAGGCACCAATTTTCCACCATGCTGAAAAAAGGTGTAGCGTTTTCCAATCATCCTCCAGCGCGCTACACACCTCATTCCCTGCGCATAGGAGCGGCGAGCGAAGCTCATGCGCACGGCGTACCTGTTGAACAAATTAAGCTGCTAGGTCGATGGAAGTCTAGCGCTTACCAGAAATATATCCGTTAATCATATTTTGTCTAAATTCTTCCACTTCTCATATACATGGTTTTTGTCATTCGCCACATATTTTTTGTTGGTGACATTTTGGGCTTAGGCCGTCACCTCATAATTGCTAAGGTTTTGTGATGATTGTGTTGCATATAATGTGCATAAATGCATGAAGTTTGACTAATTGTCTTCTTGAGTATTTCTAGTTGAGGCTAGACGCAGGGCCTGACTGTATGGATCTTGGGTTCGAGCATAATCTACTGGGCACAGCGCCGGGCTGCCAACAAAGCCAGAGGTACTAACCTCGGCCTCGCGCGTCATGGCATCGACATTAAGTGGATTGGCATTTGGGGCCTCCGATGGGGCAGGGTTGTGTCCGAAATGAACAAACAACTCGAGAAAAGAGGGCCCCTTCCCGATATTTTAATCATCCATGCTGGGGCGAATGACTTGTCCTATATGACCAGCTGCAGGCTTCTCCATACCATGCATCGCGACCTAAACCACTTCCAGCGGCTCCTGCCTCAGTGTTTGGTTGGTTTCTCACATATGTGCCCACGTCGGTCATGGCTCGGGGCACAGAACCCCCGGAAAATTGAGGTGGCTCGGAGCGTGTGAATCGCGCAGTGTGTAACAGGCTGAAAAATCTGGTGGTTTAATAATTCGTCACCCAGATATTACCGCGAAATGCTTGCCCCTCTACAGGCCATATGGCATTCATTTATCTGACACTGGGAATGACTTTTTTCTGAACATTCTGGAGGGGGCACTGGAGGAGCTGGTTTTGAGGGACATTCGTTTTTACCCTACAGCTGCATATTGATTGTTGACTGTATGAATGGCCATGGTTTTGTTTGCGGGCAGTAATTGAGAGGTTTGGGGCGAGCGTCTATGGAGACGCTCGTGTGGCATAACTAATTTCATATGGCAAATGTGTTTGAAGGCATGTATGTCGTGTGTGTCTCCTTTTGTCACCATCTGGGACTTATGCCTACTGGTGGACACATTCTGACCGATCACTTATGTCACCATATGGATCAGTTAAGGATGTGTCCCATTGGCCGACATGTGACCTTTCAAGTTAACCTCCCTTTTGACACCATCAGGAGGATGTGAGTATCTGACGTGTCATAAATACCGTGGTGTATAGATGGTCAGTACATGTGTGTTTTGCCATGTATGAAATTGCTTAGTACCAAACCTGTCTGCTCTCAAATAAAGCCATGGTCATCTTCCACCCAAACACTGTGTTGGGGTTTTACTGGAGCATGACACGAAGTGGATGCTCTTATGTTTCAATATATGCGAGATAGGGTAATAATGATTAATTGAATAGTAAATTCTCCTGCTGTATCCGTCGAGGGTGGAGTCTCATAAACAGAGATCTACAGCGCTTGCATAATTCACTTTATAACCACAGTTCATGAGCGCCAAAGCGGAAAGTCGTGGTGAACCCATTGTGGAACGGACTGACGCCTTACTACTGAAACGGGCCATGGTTATACGTTCCTGGAGACGGAATTGTACCATTTTCATTTCTTCCTTTTCCCTTTTGCTTTTTTCCCGTTTTTTTTTTTTTTTCGTTGTTTTTGTTTCGTTTTTGTTTTTGCTTTCTTTTGCTTTTTCTTCTGGGTTTTTTTTTCTGGCGCGTCCAAGAGGGGGTCGTTCGCACCTGAAGACCCCCCTAGCGAAGCCCCTGTATGCGCTAAAGTGTTATTCTCAATCGTTCTGTAATCAGGTTTCGATACTTTATAATGTGATCAAATTAAGAAATAATGTTTTCATAGGCGTGCGTAAATTAACTATTTAGCACGCCTTTGAAAACATTATTTCTACTCTTTTGCACTGCTCAATTTGATTATCAACAAAGATTACAATGAAAGATTGAAAAAAATTGGTAGACGTTCACAACCTTTCTTCCCTTTGTTAAAATGTGCCGTCCGTCTCATTTGACAGCTGGTCAATATATCATTGGAGGAGCTTATGTGGTCTCGCGGAAGGGGCGCGGTGAAACATGCATGCATACAAGCCTATTTGTGTGGTATTCTTAATCAATCACGATGGAACCAACAGTTGAACATGGGTCAGAAATTTACGTCTTTAATAAATATTAAGCTACAGCTTTTTCTTAAACAATGAAAAATGTTGCCAGTATTTATTTAACTAGGAAGGAAATTTATATTCACGGTGCTATTGGAAACATTGTCATTTTAGAAAAAAAAAGATGTGAAATTACAAACATTTGACGTCGTTTGTAATTCTGTGGCCTATAACCAACATCACATCAATGATAAACACACCCGCCTCAAGCAGAACCGTGACAGTTCTTGATCTCAAGCAATGGTTGGTGTAACGAGTAATCTTTAGATGTATTTATTTATAAGACTTGATTATACTATAAAACGATTTTGATACCTTTAAATATTTCCTATTTCGTTTGCCTGTCGGCCTCTGGCTCATTTCGTTTGTTAGACAAATCTCTCAATTTCTCCTCGTCAACGGAGAAAAATCTACGGTACCCTTGTTCAGCTGATCACAATCGTGTTGTGCCTCATTTAAAGTCTACCTTTGTTCAGCTGATCACACTCGTGTTGTGGCTCATTTAAAGCAGCAAGAAGAGATTCATCATCAGCGTCTCTCGTGAACTTTTCGATCTCCGCTTCTCTTGATAATTCATATCCGAAAGTACGTCTTGTTTCTACTGTTGATCTGTTTCTTATTGTGTGCACTCGTATGTCCCAGTTGATTTGTACACATCTGCGATTATACATGCTCTACCTTTAAAATAAAATAAAATTCCTACTTGCAGGTTATCCATTCTATTTGTCTCGGGATTCTCTCGAGTGAACACCTGTGCGTGTCAAGATCAAGGGTGTAGATTTCATATGTCACAAAGTTCTTAACCGTGCTAAATGGTGTAATACTTGCACGGTTATCAGTGTGTAATAGGTGTAAATGTTATATAATGTTAGTATAAGTGTTATGTTAATAGAAGTCGAACACATGCCCATAGTATAGCGCTATACCTGTAGCGATTAGCTGTTAAGATTCCAGAAATCGTCATGCATGTCTTTGCACTATCCATGTAGAGAAATGCCCGCAGATTTGGTCCTTGCCCGAAAAACTAATCGGCTTCACCCACTGACGGCCAATTTCAATGCCGATATGCCCATTAATAATGAACCAATCCGCAATCCAGTCCGTGTCACTGCCATGTACGCGGTCATGTTTTTGTAGACTTTGTCGCATTTAACGCGCGACGCAATGACTTGTCTTGACGAGAGTAGATTTTAGAGCCAGTGTTTTCTGCAGTAGACATACGGTATCGTACATTTCTCAGTCTTCTTCTTTAATATTATCCGCGGTGGGTGCATACATCAACACTTGCAGTGACATAGAATACTAACCCGATTTAAAAAAATGCAACAAGTTCCAGTATCTTCATTCTTGACTGAAAATCAATTCCGCGGAGTTTACATGCACTTGCAGTGGAAATGAGACAACCTTTGATAACAGTTTCCATGAAGTCAAACTGAAGATCGTGATCTCACGCCAGACCCGAATTCCAAATTGAAACTGACTTGACTCTGCGTTCCCAACACCCAGCAAATAGGCCTGTTGTGTATGGGTGTTTCGAAACTGCCAACAGACCTGAGTACTTTTCGTCTTGGCACAGGGATCTCCAATGCCATTGCTGGTAATATATTAAATAAAACCATTTAGCAATGAGTGATTGAGTCTGAATTTAGTCTAGTTTCAGCCTTGTTGTTGTGGCTGCACAAGCAGGTCATGAAAATGTGACAGCAAGTTAGATCAACATGCCCATTTGGGCAATAATTCCTCATTTCAGCTATTATAGGTCTATAGCTAAAACGAGCAATAGCCATGTGGGCACATGTACCTTAAATTTCGTCAGATCCTCTTCTTCCAAATCGGCAGTCATCCCAGAGGTAACAGTTGCAGGGTTTGTCCGAATCTGGTGGAGTATGAAATTATCGCCCGAAATTTGCGTGTACCTTATATAAAATATACTAAATAATAGCAAAGGCCACATCTAAAAAAAAATAAAGAATGACAAATTATCTTGATGAATTTCCACACGGCTATCCTCAATCAAAAGTACACCCTATAACCGATCCATATTAATTCATATAGTCGAGCTTTTCCTTTCTGCTCTCCCTAGACACCTCGCCAAAGTTGGGAACTTGTTTTGTATTTTCTTGTTTTTCTTTTATTTCAATCTAAATAGTTGGCCTTGTGGACTTGCTCTTTGCGCGATGAAAGATCACTGAAAGTCATCATTGTAACATCGAAAATGCTACATCTGTATATCTCCGAAGAAGCCTCTTTGACACATTATTTATCTCGCCGAGCATAATCATTCATTAACTGCTTACCAAGTAAACTACTCGGAAACCAAAACCAAGCGACTATATTTAACACATTTGCCGATCCCTTCTGCCATGTTTATACCCAGGTCCCATAACCTATCAAGTAAACTGTATGTATAAGAGAGACAACGAACCAGACTAGTGCGCGTGTACTAGCAGCGCAAGCCTGTGGAGGTGAGTGCCAAATGGCTCCGTAGCGCTCCTATAATTATACAAGCGTTACCCTTCGTTAAGAGTATCCATGGTGATTAGTATTAGTTCTGGGTACAGGTTATTGATCTTGGGGATTTTCGGTAGTTTTGTAGACCAGTAATTATTAATTTCAGTCATCTTCAGGGATAAATTATAATTTAATTATATTCCTACATTGTGAAACACCCTGTAGACCAGATTCCATGCATTTTTGTGTAAACCAGGCTCATTCGCTGAGATCCAGCTCTGGAGCGTGTGCGTATGAGACCTTGCTGACCTCATTTGACATGTATCGACGTCGAGGCCCTGTCATCGACATTTATTAGGGAAGAATTGGGACGAGGGCAGTTTATCTCCTTGTATTGGTGATAGGGTCTGGCCATCACCACAATATGGTGAGGAGCAATGAGTTTAGATTTCAGTTCTTCGCCATTCGTGATGATGGAATATGGTTTTGGTTCTAACTGGTCGGCATTTATTGGTGATGCTGTCTTCATCTTTTGTCGTTGAAAGCTGTCAGATATTTTGGCTGACTGTGAATGGTACCTCATTTTCAACGCTACAGGTACATTCAATATGGCTCTCTGTTTATACTCCCGAGGGGCCATCTACAAATGCTCTTAGAATGAATCAATACAATCAAGCAAACTAACAGGATGCAACTGAGAAATATACATTGTTGATTCGTGTTTCATGTCATTTTATTTCACTTAGGATTGAACTGCAACAGAGCAAATATGGATGATATACCAATGAAAATGGAGCCCGTCGACGAGGACACCACTTCCGTGGTACATGGAGAATTTTACCGCCGACATTTGTCCGTAAAAAAAGAACCGCTGGTCCAGAGCACTGCTACCATAGGGGCGCTGAATTTAACAAAAGTCGCGACAAAGGAAGAACCAGCGGACTTGTTTGATGAGTTCGAATATCCAAGAAAAGATGCTGAAATCAAACCTGAAGCATGTAAACAAGTAAGTTGTGAGTTAGTGTACCTTTGAGTCGTTCCCGGTTATATGTAATCTGATTTGTGTTGAGAACATTTATTGAAAAAATATCATAGACAATTGAGTGCAACAAAAAGGGCGGTGGAGAAAGAATATATGGCGGATTCCACGATAACCTAATCCATCAAATTTTTCATCCAACCGAAAAATGACATTCGCAACATAAAGATATTAAAAATCAATTCTATTCCATGTACGTATATGCTAAACCCGCCAAGGCTGTGTAATGTATGAATATAAACAGTTTTACCCTGTACATTTCTTATCTGCACTATAATAGAGAGGCAGAAATGTAAATGTTGCTTATGTTATTTGTGCTAATGTCATACTTCCGTCATACTTTTTTTTAAATGTGCACCACAAATGAAATTATTCAATAAAAGATTCACAGTGGTACTATCCTGAACTTATTAAGATATATGTACCATTGCCAGTGTATTAAATACCAATACATGGATACTGTGGGTATTCGAAGAATGTTGCTAATGTCATTTTCGACCAACTCCCGTGATAGGAATGACACTAGCAAAATTTTGAAATGACCCAGTATTACAGCATGGGTGATGTCATACATGTACACTGACAATGGTACAGACACATCAATGCGATTCGCCTAATTCCACTGAGCGTATGCAAGTGCTTGTCCAAAAAAAAATTCTTGAACATATACAAAATAGATTTTGAGGGGAAAATGACATAACCAACACAAATGTTGCCGATGTCATTTATGTTTTGTACTGCTAAATTAAAAACTGTACAAAGAATTCATAGGGTCACTTGGTTATTTTCATCTTATATAATTCATTGACATTTTGTAGATAGTAAATGTGTAGACACATTTTCTGTTTACTATAGCTTTGAACTTAAAAGCGTTGCCAATGTCATGCTATTTGTTCCTTCATTGATTGACGGAAACGAGAAGTAGTGGACAAAGTTATCGTAGGATCCGCTATATGCCTGTAACCCACCAAGTAACTCACAGAAAACTTGCCATGTGAGTCCCTGCGTGACTCGTTGCTCCATCTCCAACGATTCACTGATATAATCAACACAGTATTGGTGTTAGATTGATATCTGTTCTCAATTTATGCTTTGTAGCAATCAATTTAATTAAGGGGGTTACAATATCTTAATTAATTATTGTTGTGGTTGTTGTTCTAGGAGATTACAGATAGCTGTTTCTACACAGAGGAGATGAAAGGTAATGGAGCTGTTAATGTGCTGGCCATGGTAACAGACAGACCATACCCAGTGACCTTGTACCAGGTTGATCCCCAATTAAGGAATAATGCTGGTACAAATATTGAACGGTTGAAGGACGATAACCTGGAGCTGCATACTGATCTCGTAGAAAAGAAGAATACAAACACTGTAACAAGTGAAGAACCCTCACGCAATTCAGTGTTATGTCAATCAAGAAGAATGAAAAAATCTAAACCTGGAGACAAATCATCCAAATGTTCACACTGCTCTTATAGCTGTGCTAGCAAAAGTGGTCTGCAGAGGCATGAAAGAACTCATACTGGTGAAAAGCCTTACAAATGTTCTCTGTGCTCGTATAGCTCTGCACAGAGAGGTCACCTTGTTGTGCATAAAATAATTCATACTGGTGAAAAGCCTTACAAATGTTCTCTCTGCTCATATAGCTGTACACAGAAAGGTAACCTTGAGAAGCACAAATACAGGCATACTGGTGAAAAGCCATACAAATGTTCTCTGTGCTCCTATAGCTGTACACATAAGGGTAACCTTCAGAGGCATAACAGAATTCATACTGGTGAAAAGCCATACAAATGTTCTCTGTGCTCCTATAGCTCTGCATGGAGACATCATCTGGATGTGCATAAAAAAATTCATACTGGTGAAAAGCCATACAAATGCTCTATTTGCTCATATAGCTCTGCACGGAGAGGTCACCTTGATATGCATAAAAGAATCCATACTGGTGAAAAGCCATACAAATGCTCTGTGTGCTCATATAGCTGTACACACAGAGGTAGCCTTAAGAACCATAACAGAATTCATACTGGTGAAAAGCCATACAAATGTTCTCTGTGCTCATATAGCTGTACACAGAAAGGTAACTTTGAGAGGCATAAAATAATTCATACTGGTGAAAAGCTCTACAATTGTTTATTCTGTCTGTATAGGTGTTCATCGAAGCAGGGTATGACTTTCCATGAAAGAACCCATACTGGCGAAAACCATAAAAATGTGCATGGTGCCCATATAAGTGTGCAACAAAAGGGAACTTAAATCGACATGAAAGGACTCATACTGGGGGGAAAACTCCTACAAATCCCCTGTTTAACTGTCAATCTAGGTGGCAAAGGAGAACCTGTGTGTTCAAACGTGAACTACGTGGCAAAGGAGAACCTGTGAGTTCAAGCGTGGCTGAGATACTAAGGTTACACCCGAGAATCCACCGAATTCTGGGATCTGAATGTTAGGTGCTGACGAATGCTTCCCTGTAGAGCACATGGTTGCTATTTAGTCACCAGACGTCGTCAATTTTTCCCACCTCTTGCATATCGCTTAAATTCACAAAAATATATCATACAGGCAAAAAGTCATAAAATGTTCATCGTGCTCATATAATTGTGCATGGGAAGGACAATTAAATCGACAAGAAAGAACTGATACTGGTGAAAAGTCATACACAGCTCTTATTTGGCTGTCCAGTGACGCAACATTGAAAACCTGTCGGTTCACATGGGAACGCTTACTCGGAGTAAGCCGTTGAAATGTCCACTTATCCCGTGTAGCTGTTCCTCCAGTTGGATTACCAAAGCCAAACAAAATTAAACAATGAACATCATGAACTTTAGCTTGCTAGGAGTAAGCCGCGTGCCTAGTAACATGTGTCTTGTAGTAAAATTGGAGCCAATGTTACAATACAAGAATGGATACAAAGATATGTACATGCTTTCAACCAAACCTAAATCTGTCCCTAAAAAGCCCAGAGAAGTGGAATATGATAGTCCATAACCAGCTGGACTGAAAATGCATACATGTGCTTCCGTCCAGAACATGTAGCGATTGCAAACTGACGACGGTTTCAGTACAGGATAAACCACAATGCCAGATGGAAAATTTTACAGAAACACAATTGTAGCCTCTGCCATAGTGAAACTGAAACACCTTTGCACTTATTTTTTGAAAGCACAATTGTAAAGGAAACAATTGTAAAGGAATTATGAAAAAAATATAATAGACTGGATTGGCAGTAAAACTGATACAGTGATTGATATGAATAGTGAAAACGCCGCCCTTGGCGTGGTATCAGATACAGTCTTCTACAGGCGTGTAAACTTCATCATTATTCCAGTATGATTCTAAACATACAAGTACAAGTTCAAGGTGGATCACTATCAACCACAACTTTGAAACCGGTAACAAACAAAAAGTGGAAATCAAAAATTATTTGCCACTGATCAAGACAGAAACTTTCAAACAGAGATGGCATTTGTTCTAGAATTATTGACTGACTGAGCCAATACCAAAAAGTATATTCTATCTGTGTTTACTCTTGTTGTATATAAACTTGATTTAGTCTACAGATCCAAATTGATGATTAACAATTAAATTGTGACTATAAGTGACTGTCTATGTGTATCTGTCTTTATCTATGTCTCCATGTATTAGTCTATTTACACGTGCTTTTATGTACATGTATGCGTTGTGATGTATGATGGAAAAGTAATTAAAAAAAAGAGTAAAAAGTAAGTTCCGCGTCACAAGACACGAGACCCGGTGCCAAGTATTCCAAATATTCAGGGAATAATCCTGAATGGATATGGTTGCACATCCACAACTCAACTTCAGTGATTTTACCTGAAATTCACCCATAATTTCCTGAAATTCAGGTATATCAACTATGAAGTAAAGCTAAATTACCTGGATTTAGGAGAGTTTACGCACCTGAATATGGTGGGGAACTTACTAAACAGGGTGATAAAGGACACGTGACGACGATACGGGAATAACTCCCTTTGTGTGTGATGGTAATCAAGCTGAATTGTTCTTTTTTCAATCCAAAACCTGCCAAATCAGATTTTACTAGAAGTTTATATACTGAAATATCAGCTTCGAAGAAAATGCGATGCTCCTTTGTTTAAAAATGGAAATATGATTGATCAAAATGTGCTTCTCGCCCTGATTTGGTATTTTTGAGGTATTTACAGTGATACAGGATTTTCTCTTATAGCAAAAATATGCCATCTCAAACCAAGATTGTCACATTGGAACGAACCACGAATGGTTTTGGTTTGAGGTGTCATATTTTTGCTACAGGAGAAAACGCTTCATGAAAATGCCCCAAAATACAAAAATAAGACCGGTAGCACATTTTAATCAGTCATATCTCTATTTTTATGCAACTGAACATCTCAGTTTTTTCAAAGGGGATATTCCAGTATGTAAACTTCTTGAAAAATTTCAAAATGCAGGTTTTGCCGTATTACCATCGCACACACAAAGGAGTTTTTCCTATGTAAACGTCACATATCCTTTGCCTGAATTTCAGGGAAAATTATCTTATTTTGGGATAATCAATCCCGGAAATTAAGTTGTGGATATACAACCTGATCCAAACAGTACTTTTACCTGAATTATTTCACGGAATTATACTGCCTAAATAACTATGCACAGAAATTTCGATAATATGTCGCGCACAAAACGGTAGCATACACTGTAAACTTAGGTGTTAAGTAATTGAACGACTAATTTGTAACAGTTACTGAATGCGTAATTGTTTTCAAATTATTAACCTTCATGTTCAATTTTAAACTTTTGCTGAGTAGCAACAGGAACTTGACAATGTGATGTCTAGCACTGTAATATCACTTGTCTTTATTGCACCATGTAAGCGTCTTGTCTCTGTCTTGTGCGCTGTCCTTAGTGTTTTATAGGGTGGATGGAGGGTGTCTGGTTCCATGCTGCTTCAAAGATTTCTTCTTTGAAGTAGCAGGAACACAACTGGGCTGGGTGGTGCTGAGTTGGTTCGTCGTGATATAGCTGAAATATTGTTAAAGCGACGTTAAATTCTATTCACTCACTCACTCAATTTTAAACTTGATCATTCAAACCAATAACGCAGGTATTCAAATGCAGAAGCTATTAAGTCATGTCGCTAATAGTTATTTCATAGGATGGAGTATCTGTCCTAATTTCTCGACATGTCAATGATTCAGATATACAATTCGGATAATCACCTTTTTTCTACGAAAAAAACTGTGCAATACCTGTAATTTGAAGTAATATTTGTTTAATTTGTGAGCAAAATAGGCGTGGGAATGAGCCTTGAGGGAGTTTTTCAAACACTGTAAACTTAGGCGCTAATTTAATGAACGCCGGAATTGTAACACTTATTGAACGCGTAATTGTGTTTTAATTATTAACTTCCATGTTTCAAATTTGAACGTCAGCATTCAAGCCATTAACGCATTATTGAACAATTTTATCATGCGTGTTAAAGTTGTGAACACTTATAGTAGAGCTTAGAATGCTATTGTTCAAACTTTCAATACGTGTGTTAAAATTGTTCAATAATGCGTTCTGTATTTGAATACCTGTGTTAATGGTTTTAATGTTACACATTGAAGGTAACAATTTGAACACGAAAGTTAACAATTTAATCAAAAGTACGCGTTCAATAAATGTTACAATTTAGGTTAACAATAAGCTAACACCTAAGTTTACAGAGTATGAAAAACTCCCTCAAGGCTTATTTCCACATCACGTGCTTTGACAGCGAAAGCAACAGCTGAAAAATAGCCCTCATGTTGTTCAATGTTGCAGTACTTACAGCACGTGTTAGTTGCGGTGACATCAGAATGATATTATTGGCACGCGACACCTATTAGAACCATGACTATTTCGACCTGTTTTTCTCTCCACACGCCATGTCGCCGGCTTTGCGAGTTGTTGCGTCTATTACACAATCTCGTACATTTCATCCCAAGCGAATGTTTTGAATTAGCGCGTCGGTGTCTGAAGCCTGCGGTTTTCGCTTTGACACCCGATGCTGATTTCAGCCTAACTTCAAAGGCAG
>JAVTVY010043249.1:0-20701 GCA_036873755.1 Hanleya hanleyi | reverse complement strand
TTCAATGATGCCGGCAAGACATCATGATGTTCCAAAAATATCAAATCCGTATCGCTGATCAGTATTCTTAATCCATAATATTCGCCGTAAAGTCGTCATCTAAAGAATGATGTATCTCAGTCACGCTTTGATTGTGACTGTTCATATGAGTACCATGAGGATCTTGAAGTACATGGGTTCATACGGCCCCTAGCCCCGGGTTAAGCGGAATTAGACACAAGTTACGAAACGCAGCGCCATAGATCTTGCACGCTACGTTCGTATTTTGCTATCAGCATGCGATATGTATCGCCAAATTTGAGAAACTTTGAGTGGAGCCGCTTGGTGGAATAGCCCTGTTTTATCAGTTTCTGCAACAATGTTTTGTGACGTTGATTAAAATCGTCACATTTAACACAGGATCTAGCAAATTCTACTAAGCGAGATATGTATACGCCATATGCAGGTCCCACTGGAATATTACTGCCCAGAAAGGGATAGTTTACGATGTCGTTTACGATATCATGTGCCTGTAGGGCTATCTGTAGTTTCCTTCAAATCCAGTGAAGGTGGATATATATCCTTCACTGCGTCATTTATATAGCGATTATCCACAGCGAGAAGATCGTCTATATAGCGTTTGGTGAATGAAAAGGAACGGGCTTTGAATGGATCGGTTTTTGAAAGCGCCTGCATATAGTCATATTCATAAGAGAACAGATACAGGTCAGCCAATAGGGGTGCACAATTAGTACCCATTGGAATACCTATATGCTGCTGATATATTGTGTTGCCAAATTTCACATAGAGATTTTTAATGAGAAATTCAAGCAACAGAAGACACAGAAAGGAAAATGAACCGACATTTAGCTTAGTTTGTTCTAATTTTTCTACACGCTATGGTTATATTTCTAAATTTTGTGTTATCAGTCAACATGTTTAAGGTTAATTGAGCGCCCCCTTTCAAAGAAGTTGGAAGACTGATGATATTGCAACGTCACCGTAGTAGTAGTAAGAGAACAAATTCCTGCTCGAAAATGAGGCTAAAAAATTGAGCCTGATGAGGTCACGAATGACGTCACATCTGAGTCAAAATTCAAAGGTCACATTCGGGTCAAATGTCACGTGAAGGTCACTTCCGGTGACGTCCGGTTACGGGAAAAAAAATGATCTCACCCTACTTATAAGACTTCAGTGATCTCCGGGGAATGCATAGGGGTGGTCATTTTCAGATAGGCCTGGGGTGGACAGGGTAGGTCCTTACTGGCGCAGTGGTTAATATTTAACCTAATGGGAAACCCACACATCGACATTTGTGGTATAGGGTGTGGCCTTTTGTATTTTTCGTCTCACCGGGTAGAACGCGATGGCAGGGATCCGAAAGCCATTGGTTGAAATCTGTTAAAAAGTTCGCATTGCACATGCGTATGGAGCAGGCAGATCAAGGTGAACGTTTTGGGGTTTGGGTGGGCCCATAATGGTCCGATTGGGTCGACTGAGGTGTCATCATGAAGCTCCCGTGGGGGAGCAACCGACTGGATGGGTGTGACGTGGAACTGACGTCATTCCGCGCATGTGCAGTAAAAAGGGGCATGGGAATGGACGTTTTGAGATTGAGGTGGGCCACTGCTGGTCCAAATGGGTCGAGGGAGGTATCAAAGTGAAGTGCTCCTCCAGTCCGATCATGTCATGGGTGGGTGCATGTAAAATTAGGATTGGGTTTGAACATATAAATTCCGGAAACACGGATTTCACCCCCAAAATAGGGAAAACCCTTATCAACCAGGTCTAGATGAGATAATATGGCTTCCCAGCCGATCGGGGCCTGCCGAGAGAGGCAGGGTGGGTTAGCGGGCATATGTAAAATTAGGATTGGGTTTGAAAATATAAAAAGCGGAACACGGACTTTACCCTTAAAATAGGGAAAACACCTATCAACCAGGCCTAGTGGGGCCAATATCGGTCCCCTGCGGATCGGAGCCTGCCGAGAGAGGCATGGCGGGTTAGTGGGTGTATGTAAATTCAGGATTGGGTTTAAACATATAAAAAGCGGATCCAGGAAATTGGGTATGGTAGTATCTGCAGGGTTGCATGTAAAATTAGGATTTGAACCAAAAATATAAAAATGTGGAACACGCCCTTCACGTCTAAACCATGGGGAATCATGGTTGTTTTGGGGTTCCAGACAATCCTTGGACCAAATGAACGCCCGCTGTTACGCCTTAACCCCCTAGCATAGCGACTTGACGCCATGATGTAGACCGATGAGAGAACAACAGCAGCAGCAACAACAAGGATGACCGGTCAACCGTTTCATTTTTCTCTCCATCACATCGTATCCACGATGGGGGATGTCCATGTCATCTGTGAAATCACCGTATGAGATATTATTTTGAAGTCCTCTTGAGGTAGCGTCGGATTAGACTGGTATCCAGTCCGGTTTCATCATTCTGCGCATGCGCAGTCTGACCGTAATACAGAAAGCAGCCATTTTGGTGGTGCGTAGGGTGTGTGTGAGGGACCATCCGTGGTCGGGGCATCGTGTGAGGTGTCAAAGTGAAGCTCTCGTGGTGTAGAGCACGGCTAGAGGAATGTCCATGTTATCTGTGACGTCATAGGTGACTTCATTGGTAGGAGTATTATCCAAAGTGGGCATTTTGGGGGCGTGAAGGAAGGTGTCTGGGGTAGAGATGAATCATCCGTGGTTCGAATGCGTCGTGTGAGGTGTCATCTTGTAGCAACGCCCACCAACTCCAAGCTTAACGCTTCAACGCCTGGTGAAATAGCTCAGAAGCTGTGATTTTCTAGCTATTCTATGGAATTGTCACTGATTCATCGAAATGCAGTGACGCCCGTATACGCCCGTTGTTACGCCTTAACGCCCTATCTGTACGCCTTAACACCCATCTCAACACCTAAACCCCCGTCTCAACGCCTTAACGCCTTATCTTAACGCCTTAACGTGCATTGACCAGTCAATCGGCGACTGGGGAAGTAACCCATCAGTGCAGCCATGTGGGCATTCACGAAGTTTAACCGCGGCATGTAAAAGTATGTAACAAGATGTAGCACTATATATGACTCATTATGTCCATCATGATCAACGTTGGTCAGGATGACCGAGTGATCTAAGACGCCAGTGTTAAGCGCTGGTCCACATATGTGGAACGTGGGTTCGAATCCCTCTCCTGACACGCACTTTTGTCGTTATTCTTTGCCTTGTTGCAAAACCATTGTACAAATATAGCACTATATATCAATCACTATGACTACGATAGCCAGCGTTGGTCAGGATGGCCGTGTGGTCTAAGGCGCCAGTCTCAAGATCGAGGAAACTGGGGTATGAATATTCTGGTCTGCACATGAAGGCGTGGGGTCGAATCTCACTTCTGACACGCACCATTTTACTGGTTACACGGAGTTATAGAAATGAGAATGTTGTTGTTGTTGTTGAGATAGTGTAATTTCTCAATTCCGGGTAAGTTAAAGTCAAGGGAAGTAATCCAGTTTAGTAGTACAGAAAGCAGAAAGTATCGAGGTTAATAAGGAGTGTAGGTGTCATCTTGAAGCTCTCGTGGAGTAGGCCACGACTTGAGGGATTGCCTTGTCATCTGCAAAGGCATTGGTGACGTCATCAGTACGAATGGTAGCGAAATTTTGATTAGTCGACCAATACTTATGGACTGATGAGGTATACGAGTTGGTTTGGTGGTGGCGTTGGTGGTGTGTGGTGATGGTGGTAATAGTGGTGTGTGGTGGTGGTGGTGGTGGTAGTAATAGTGTGTGGTGGTGATGGTGGTGTCTGCACATATAGGGATTAACTCATGTCCCTCACCAGTCCGTATGTATTGGTCGACTTATCAAAATTTTGCTACCAATCGTACTTATGACGTCACCAATGGCGTCCCAGATAACATGGAAATCCCTCAAGTCGTGTTCTACACCACGAGAGCTTCAGGGTGGCACCCTACACTCCATAGTAACCCTGATAGTTTCTGCTTTCTGTACTACTAAACTTGATTACTTCCCTTGACTTTAATTGAGACACTACATTATATCAACAACAGCAACAACATTCTTATTTCTATGACTCCGTGTGACCATTAAAATGGTGCGTGTCAGGAGTGGAATTCGAACCCACACCCTCATGTGCAGACGAGTATAGCCATACCCCGGGGAAAACAATTCCATCGGTCTTGAGACTGGCGCCTTAGACCATTCGGCCATCCTGACCAATGCTGGTTATCGTGGTCACAATGATTCATATATAGTGCTTCATTTGTACCACGGTTTTACAACATGGCGAAAAAGGTGCGTGTCAGGAGTAGGATTCGAACCCACATCCAACATATTTGGACCAGTACTCAAGACTGGCGCCTTAGACCACTCGGCCATCCTGACAAACGTTGATTGTGGAAATAATGAGTCATATATAGTGCTACATTTTGTTACATGCTTTTACATGCCGCGGTGTGTACGCCGTAAATGTACTTATGGTTGCACTGATTGGTTACTTCCCCAGCCCGTCGATTGACTGGTCTATGCGCGTTAAGGCGTTAGCATAGGCCGGTAAGGCGTTGAGACGTGCTTTAGGGCGTTGAGGCCTACAGATATGGCGTTGAGGCGTAACAACGAGCGTTGTTGACGGGCCTCACTGCATTTCGATGAATTAGCGACAATTCCATGAAATATCTAGAAAATCAGAGCTTTTGAGTTATTTCACCAGAACGTTGAAGCGTTAAGCTTGGCGTTGACGGGCGTTGCTACAAGGTGACTCACACGACGCATTCGGACAATGGATGGCCCATCTACCCCAAAGACCTTTCTTCACACCCCAAAATGCCCACTTTGGCTACTACACCTGCTGATGATATCTCCAATGACGTCACAGATGAGATGGACATTCCTCAAGTCGTGGTCTACATCACGAGAGCTTAACTTTGACACCTCGCACGACGCCACGACCACGGATAGTCCCTCATACACACCCCACGCACCCCCAAAGTTGCTGCTATCCATACTACGATCAGACTGCGCATGCGCAGAATGATTAATGACCGGACTGGACACCAGTCCAAACCGACGCTACACGAAGAGGACTTCAAAATAAGACCTCATACGGTGACGTCGCAGATGACCTGGACATCCCCCAGCGTCGGGATGATGTGATGGAGAGAAGAATAAAATGATTGACCAGTCATCATTGTTGTTGTTGTTCTCTCATCGGTCTACATCATGGCATGAAGACGCTATACTAGGGCGTTAAGGCGTAACAGCGGGTGTTCATTTAATCCAGGGATAGTCTGGACCCCAAAACATCCACGATTCCTCATGGTTTTGGTGTAAAGTCCGTGTTCCGCATTTTATATTTTCGGAACAAATCTTAATTTTACATGCAACCCTGCAGATACTCCCATACCCATTTCCCCGGATGATTCCGCATGGTTTGTTGTAAAGTCCGCGTTCCCCTTTTCATATGTTCAAACCCAATTCTAACTGTACACACGAACACTATCCCACCCTGCTCTCTCGGCAGACCCCGATCCGCCGGGCACCGATATTAGCCCCTCTTGACCTGGTTAATAGGGGTTTTCCCAATTTTAGGAGTAAAGTCCGTGTTCCGCTTTTTATATGTTCAAACCCAATCCTAATTTTACATGCACTCGCTAACCCACCCTGCCTCTCTCGGCAGGCCCCGTTCTGCTGGGAAGCCATATTAGCCCATTTAGATTCCGTGTTTCGGGATTTTATATGTTCAAACTCAATCTCAATTTTACATGTACCCACCCATGGCATGATCGCCCTGGAGGACGGCTTCACATTGATATCTTCCACGGCCCATTTGGACCAATAGTGGCCCACCTCGATCTCAAAACGTCCATTCCCATGACCCTTTTTTACTGGGCATGCGCGGAATGACGTCAGTTTCACGTCACCCCCATCCAGTCGAATGCTCCCCCACGAGAGCTTTACGATGACACCTCAATCGACCTATCTGGACCATTATGGGGTCCACCCAGACACCAAAACGTCCACCTCGATCTGCCTGCCCAATGCGTATGCACAATGCAAACTTTTCAACCAATGGCTTCTGGACCCCTGCCATCGTGTTCTATGTGATGAGACAAGAAAAAGAAGGGGTCACATCCTATACCGCAAGTGTCGATGCGTGGGTTTCCCATTAGGTTAAATATTGTCCACTGCGCCAGTAAGGACCTACCCCTGTCCACACCAGGCCTACCTGAAAATGACCACCCCTATGCATTTCCCGGAGATCACTGGGGTCTTATATGTAGGGAGAGATCACTCTTGTTCACGTGACCGGACGTCACCGGAAGTTACCTCCACGTGACTTTTGACCCGAATGTGATAATTGACTCGGATGTGACGTCATCCGTGACGTCATCAGCCTCACTTTATGAGCTTCATTTTCGAGCGGAAATTTGCTCTCTTACTACTACTTAACCGTTTGCAATGTGTCTGCTTTTCTCTTTTGCCTTGACTTGGGTTAGTTGAATTACATATAATCACCTTGTTTCGGTGAGATGCTCATATCGGTGATCTTTGATAACTGTTCATTGTCGGCTCTCTCGGTTTATTCTTTCCGGTGGTGCCTATTCCCTCTAGCTTTCTTGAATGGCCTTCCTGTCGATTCCTATGGTTGCTATTTTGTCGCCAGACGTCAATTTTTCACTCCTCTTACATATCACATGATTTTCTTGGTCGACTGTCTCGGTTTACTCTCTCGGCTTATTTTTTGGGCTTACGTCCTTATCTGACCTTGCCTGGTCGGAGTTTCTTTCTTGATGAAGCCGAACTGCGGCATATATTTTTCCAGTTGCGTGTGAATGCTGGTATGCTCCCAGAATTCGCCTTGTCACTAAATATTTAACGAGACGAGGCACTTTTGCATCTTTTACGCAGCTCGACAAATTAATCAAAAATATCTGTTCATTAAATGTTTGATCACCTTTCTCCTATGTTTTCAGTGGAACCATATTTCTTTCATTTGATATTATCTGATGTGTACTTTAGCCTCCGTTCAATCCTGACCGTATGATATAGATGGTGTTGCCAGATCGGCTCCTTGTTGATACCGGTCAACTAAAACAGAACCAGTCCAACCACCAGGATACGCTGAAGATCGGACAATGATGATCCATATACGCTAACCAACGTCAGGATTGCTGAAAATGAATTCTAAGCTAACCAACCGTTGTCCTGGAACGATGACATCTATCAACTAAGAAGTGCCATTGTGTGAACCAGCTAACTGGTAACCTCGGATGATGATGGGAGCTATCAATTAACCAATCGGTGATATCGGAGGATAGGATCTAACTAACCATTACCAGGTATAGTCAAGGGCATTTTTACAATGATAGCTTATTATTAATTCGGGTATTTCACGGTACCGTTTACAACGTGTCTGCATGTTACAATACCCGGACTACTCTCGTTTGAATATTTTGGGTTCACTTTCGTACTCTTCTCGTCACTGTATCAGTTTCTTGATTGGCGTCTTTCTTGGTTTTCATTCAGTGTCTCCGTTTTCTGGTGATATTTTAAAATCTGGTCTGCCCTTGCTGCTTTAATCTTTGAAGTTGATAGGCCGCAAATATACTTCCTTAATTAATCATCATTACAATTGTTAAACTTTACTCCCTCGACCCGTTCATAAATCTAATTAACCAATTAACAACGGTAACGTGTTTATATGTACATGTCCGTAGATCCTATCGTTCAATCTTGTCTCCGAAAAATTTATAGCCTGAAAATACCATTTTACCAAGGTAAAGAAGTGCATCGTCCCTAATTCCCTTTTCGTCTTTGATTATGATTTTAATGAAGTAGTTTATTCGGAATCTAAAGATATTATTACAGACCACACTGTTGTCCTATAATATATTCTGAAACGGTCATGCTGAAATTATATATCATATTTCATCATCAAGTGGAGTATTCAATCAGTTCGTCTGTACCAGGAAATGTTGTTCTCACCTCTTCGAATTCAGTGGATCTTCTGGGTTTAAATTGTTTGTTCTTTCCATTTTAGTGGAACCTACACAACATGGATGTCAACAAGAGAAACGAGAAACAGCTTAATGGGCACAAAGTCTGCTCAGATGTTGGGATGCAGCCGCAGAAGTGTCTTGAACTAAAGGGAAGTGTCATCATAGTTATTTAGTGTATACGAGTAATGTAAGACAAAGGTCGCTTATTTGGGGTGCTGGTCAGATTCACGTGTGGTATAGACCAGGAATCTCCATGATCCTTCACGAGATGATTGTAATATAATTGGGATTTTTTGACAGAAAGATATTGACAATCACAGACCACTGCAGTCACTGGTTGCATCAATTGCTGAACAAAATGACTGTGAATTGACAATATGTAGACATTTTAACGTTTAATCTCGATTCATATGAGGAATTGGCTAGGATATATTCCATAAAAAAAATATTATTCAGCTGATCAAATAAGGATTTGCAGCTTGTCTCTGGCTAGCATTATTGACAAATTGGTAAAATTAGGATTTACATCTGGTCTCTGGCTAGCATTATTGAAAAATCAAGATAAAATAACAAGATAACAGGTTTAAAACTCAGTACGGTGCACCTGATTGAAGTACTTTTTCAAATCGACAGCTTTCTGTCCTAATAGTGTGAAGCAAAATGTCTGCTATATCTGTGGACAACAAAATACACCATTTTATAAGTTGATTGAATATTCCAACAATATGGGTTACGTGATCGATTGCAAAAGTTTTAGGCCAGAGATCACTCGACGATTTTTGAGGTGGATTACAGAGACATCGACTCTTCGCAACTATCAAACTGTTTGCAGAACTTGCTGAAAAATAGGGCACATAAATTTGTTGAATGGAGCCCCCAGGCACATGTAAGTAAATACTGCGGAACTGACCTGCAAACTGGATGTTGAGGCATCATAGCTCAGTACTGCAACGATCGAAGACCCGACAGTTAGCTATGTTCTCTTTCCAAAATAATGCATCACTGTTCCAATACCCTCTACATGTAGATATGGACACAGTTTAAGAGAACAGCGCTCCCTCACTGAAACACACTGGAATATAGGAGATGAGCAACTTTTGTAACTCCGTTACATACGTAATACCCTCAATAATGTGTTGATGAACTACAGTATCTTAAAGTTCAGCAGGAGAAGGACGTGCAGCAAACCCACAGTTCGGTGGTTGTGCAACATATGCATTCCTGAAAAAATATATACAAGGTCCTAATAAACTAATGTTTCTTGCATTGTACACGTGACATAACCAAAGTATGCACAAGCGTGAGTTATTATCATAGAAGTTACTATCGACAAAGAAACAGTGGCCAAATCTCCTTCTCTAAAACACCTCTCCTTGCCACTAGGCCATGTTGCCGGCTTCATGACACTGTCTTGATTTCACCCCTGAAGAGTGTATCGACATGCCTCTGTTTAGGGTTTAGATTTGAATGTATATATACATTTACAAAACTTCGCTTCCACGTTTTGCAGCTTTGCTTTGCCGAGAATTTGGCCTTTTAGTGTTTTGAGATGTAACGTCCATTGATCTGAATATATCGGATTTCTCTCTAATTATTGGGACTTCTGTCCAAGTCTCGGGGAGTTTTTGGCGGATATATTTTCGCTATCTCTAAGGCTATAGATTGCTGAAACTTACCACACCATATTTTTGGGTCAAACTCCACTGAGAAATGTAAAAAGAAATCACAGTAAAAATACTCGTTTTTATGTGTTTTCTTCACAAAAACTGCATGATAAACTAGAAAATAATAATCTGATGTGAAATAAAATCGCTTTTGCTCACTTTTCCTAGCAGAAAGATTAAAAGTTTAGGCTTTTGCAAAAAAAACTTCGTATAAAATGGGTTTTTCTATTGAAGAACATTTGTATGCAATCTCAAAAGCTTCCTGCTTCATGAGTTTGTCTCTGTTATTCCTGTTTGTTGTGATAACGTGGGTTCCAAACTTGCCACAACGTCCTTGAAAGAAAGATAATCCATATATGTTTAATAATTTCGGACATAATTCGCCGAAGGGGTCATTGTTGAGTTTCATCGCTCTCATCAGTACTTAGTAGATAGGGAGGTGGTAGCTGTAGGCGTAGCTTTATAGATAACTTAGGGCCTAGTCTCTTAGGTTTGAATTCGACTGCCGTCAGAAGCTTAGAATTTTGCTCAAGGTTAGGATTTTTAAAAATATATTCAGGTTAGGTTTTAGTTAGTTTTTTTTATCGGGGATTAGGAGTTGCGTTCAAAACTCGACAATGACCCAATTTGGTGATAACAAAAAAACAACATCCTTCTGTAATGTGATCAGGTTAATGTGAGTTGGTTTACCATACAGTCACTGGTGATCCTTGGGTATCGATACAAAATTAATGCTTGTGGCAGTTTTGGAACTACAGGATTACTGTAAACATAATAAAATGAACTAGTGGTTCAGGCAATAAAAAATTTCTCTCCACCAGTTCGACACAGCAGTCCTGGAATGTGTGTTTGTGTGTGTGGGGAGGGGGGCATTATGACCTCCTTTCTAATCTTGCTGCACAATCTCCGGAACGCAGCATATTTGGGTAATTCTTTTTGCATATTCTCCCCTCCACCAAGCAAAGGATCACGGATAAATTCAAAATTGAAAAAAATGAATAAAAGCTATTTTATCTCACATCAGATTAATATTCGCTAATTTACCATGCAGTTTTTGCTGAGAAATTGCATCAATAAAGAATTTTAAAACTCTGACCGAAAAATAGACAAAAATGCCTTTTTAGAAAATGACGTAACTGCGATGTCATCATGCTGCTATCTTGGATTTTATTAACATTATGGTGAGTTTCAGCTCACTAGCTCAAGGGGCTAGAAGAATATTTACGTGTAGGGAGTAGAAATGAACCTTCAGGCCTGGACATGTTCCTAGAAGCCAAGACCAGATAGTGTTAATGTCCTATCTTTTTATTTTTATTTATATATTTATTTCCGGACTTTCACAGACATATCTTGGACATATATACAGTTCATGAAATCAGCACACATGAGCATAAGCGAAGCAAGTCATTTGAATGTCAGTCACTATCTAAACAAAAGATGAAAAATTTACCACCGGGCATTAAAATCTTCACATTTACAATTGGTATCGGCAATACACTTTTCTACAGAGTACTGGAAACGTAAATCGTTCTTAATCCCTTGTATATGTACTCTTTGTCCGTTTGTCCTTTGCCTATATATGCGGTATTTTACCATGATTATTATTACATTAATAATTTTTGACCCAGAGGCTTGTACACCAAATAGAACTTTTTCTAATGTCAAATCTAGTCTTATACCAGTCGTTTCCCAAATCCATGATTGAAAGTTTGACGACGGAGACGACGTGTATCTACATGTCCACAATAAGTGTGTTATCGACTCCGGACATTCCTTACAAAAGGTACATAAATTATCGGTAACATAGCTAATCTTTTGCATAAATAAGTTCATGGTAAGAATTGGCGTTAGAATACAGTACTGGAACCACTTTCGTTTTGTTTTCAATCCTATTTTAAAGGGTCAAATATTCGCGTTTGCCACCACGAAACTTCAAACGTCTCCTTAAGTTCATCCTCGAATTTTTTCGCTGCTTTTGTTTTCGTTGTTTTTTTCGGTCTGCACAAAATATTATAGAAGTATTTTCCACCCTTTACCGCTTAAAATGAAGGTTCAATATTCTTGGAAACAAGTGGGGAGAGTAGTGTACTCTTCTGCGATTTTAAACCGACTTCCCGCTGGTATTTTTTTGTTGCACTAATAACACCTTGGTAACTTAAGAAATTATTACTGCATTTATAAAGTACCGGAAAAGTTTCGTAGCTATAATAATTACCATTTGTATCCATTAGGTCGTTAATATACTTGACACCAGATTTCAACCAATTCGGATAATATATACTGTTTTGTCGTTGTTCCAAATACATTCTCTTCTAAAATCATAATCAGTTTTACAGCAATTATTTTCTTAAAGATCTGCCCAGGCACACAAGACGTCTTTCCAAAATGGATTTAACATTTCGTTCGCAATCTTCCTTAAACTAGTTGGTCGTAATTCTAGTAGATCTATTCTGTGCCTGGGCAAAACTTCGTCCGCTAAGGCACTCCAGCAACATCCATTTCTACCTAAAATTAAGCGGCGCAACCATGTTATCTTCAAAGATTTGATAAAATTAGCAATATTTGGCACTTTAAGTCCCCCATTCTCATAATTTTTCATTATCTGATGCCTGTTCAGCGTGAACAGGCATCAGCTTTATAATTCCATAAAAAATTGAAACATTTCCCCTGCAGTTCATTAATAAATGTGACCGGTGGGTTTGGTAAAGCAGTGAATAGGTGGTTCAATTTTGGGAGAATTAAAGATTTGAGAACAGTAAGCCTTCCTAATAGGGAATAAGCTTTACAAGACCAACGTTTGAATAACATATCCATTTCTTCTAGTTTATTATCTCGCATTACGAAGTAAAGGGGAGATATTGTGATGGGGGAGGGGGAAGAGAATGTCGTCGTCGGTGTCGGTGTCGGTGTCCCCTGCCTGGAAATGATAAGGTGTTTAGTTTAGCAAATTAAAAAAAATCTAGAAAAACTAGAAAAAAATATTAAAAAAATAAACAAAAATATGGGGGGTGGGTAGGCCACCTGGGGGCACTACACCTGGGATGCTCCAATGTTGTCTCAACTTCAACTTTATTTTCCACACTGGTCACAATTCGTGACATAAGTGGTAAAGATAGGTATATACATTTCGTGCGGAGGTGGTATCAATACAGTGGTTGCAATAATACAAATACAATACAATTGGAATATACATAGATCACACAGGTACTTTACAACGCATAAAAGACAGTTTTTCATTAACTTATGTACATATATGCATTCTGTGAAACATACTTTCAGTTTATGCATACATTCTACACATAAATTAAATGTCTCCAAGTAGTAGAAGGTAAAATAGATTTTTTTTTTACAAGTGAATTGATCATTATAGCACATATAGCGTGCACTGTTGCCTTCGTCAATATAGATAATAAATATATATATTTATATAATATAATATACACATACAATGTTAAAATCCCTATGATAGAGTTTTGCGTTTAGCTGAAGTGCACATGTACATCTGTACTTAGAAAGTTTGTTGCAGTTGTCAGCTGTCATTGGATGATTACAAAACTTGGTACACATGTTTCTTATGATTAGAGAATGTACCTGTACTATTTTTAAAATGAAATATTAATTTTTCTCCAAATTATGGCAAATGATAGAGTTTTGCGTTTAGCTGAAGTGCACATTTACATCTGTACACCACAGTTTGCTGCAGTTGTCAGCTGTCATTGAATGATTATGAAACTTGGTACACATGTTTCTTATGATTAGAAGATGTACCTGTGCTATTTAGGAGACGAAATATTAATTTTTGTTCAAGTTTTGAGGGTTTTGACCACAGGCCCGCAAAACAAGACTTTTGGGGGTGTGGACGGTGGTATTACGGTGACGTGTCGAAATATGGGGTCTCTATATATAACCCCATGCTTTATATAAATCAACATCAAGGTGTGAAACGGACTTTGGGTGAATTGAGAAATAAACGGTTTACCGCCAAACAAAATACATCAGCATATTCTACAAGTATCACTTTATATATTCCCGTCGTCAAATTAGTAAATTTGTGCAATTTTTTATCTTTGCCGGGCGATTCAAAATCCAACCAGACTGTCCATCCATCTAGGAACAGCCCGATTATGGCGGGCTTCGTTCTCAATTCTGATTGGTCAATTGCGACAGCTGATCAGTGCGTGACCCCTCTTGCCGGAGGCGTGTCTCGACTGACCAATCAGAATTGAAAACGAAGCCCGCCATAATCGGGCTGTTCCTAGATGGATGGACAGTCTGGTTGGATTTTGAATTGCCCGGCAAAGGTAAAAAATTGCACAAATTTACTAATTTGACGACGGGAATATATAAAGTGATACTTGTAGAATATGCTGATGTATTTTGTTTGGCGATAAACCGTTTATTTCTCGATTTACCTAAAGTGCGTTTCACGCCTTGATGTTGATTTATATAAAGCATGGGGTTATATATAGAGACCCTATATTTCGACACGTCACCGTAATACCACCGTCCACAGCCTCCAAAACTCTTGTTTTGCGGGCCTGTGGTTTTGACTAAGAAATCTGCCAATAATAATGTACATGTATATACATGGAAAGTTTTCTGAAGCTGTCAGCTTTCATTGGTTGAGTTTGACACTTGCTACCCAAGTTCAATGTGATTCGAGGATGTGCATGTGCTATTTAAGAAATATGACATTAAATATGAATTTTTGTCCTAATTATTGCAGTTTAGACTTTGTACGTTTCCATTGATAAGATTTTTGTTGGGCAAAAATTTACATGTAGATCTGTACATGGAAAGTTTGTTGAACCTTTCGTTGGATGATTATAAAACTTGGTGGACCTGTTTCATGTTTTCCTAGGTCACAGCTCTCCCGCAGTAATCCCGCATGGGACTGACCTATCCAGCAGTATTCCCAAATGGCACTGGCCTATCCAGCAGTAATGCCACACGGGACGGAACTATCCAGCAGTAATCCCATACGGAACTCAACTATCCAGCAGTAATCCCAGACCGGACTGGTCTATCCAGCAGTAATTCCATTTGGGACTGGCCTATCCAGGAGTAATCCCAAATGGCACTGGCCTATCCAGCAGTAATGCCACACGGGACTGACCTATGCAGCAGTAATCCCAGACCGGACTGGCCTATCCAGCAGTAATCCCACATGGGACTGGTCCATCCAGTAGCAATCATACACGGGACTGGCCTATGCAGCAGTAATCTCACACGGGACTGACCTATCCAGAAGTGATATGACTCTGGACTGCAATATGCAGCAGTAATCCCACATGGCACTGACCTATCCAGCCGTAATCCCAAATGGCACTGGCCTATCCAGCAGTAATGTCACACGGGACTGACCTATGCAGCAGTAATCCCAGACCGAACTGGCCTATCCAGCAGTAATCCCACATGGGACTGATCCATCCAGCAGCAATCCTACACGGGACTGGCCTATGCAGCAGTAATCTCACACGGGACTGACCTATCCAGAAGCAATATGACTCTGGACTGCAATATGCAGCAGTAATCCCACATGGCACTGACCTATCCAGCCATACGAGATTCATCTATCCAGCAGTAATCCCAGACAAGACTGGCCTATCCAGCAGTAATCCCGCTTGGGACTGGACTATACAGCAGTAATCTCACAGGGGACTGGTCTATCCATCAGTAATAACACACGGGACTGGTCCATCAAGCAGCGATCCTACACAGGACTGGCCTATCCAGCAGTAATCTCACATGGGACTGACCTATACTGCAGTAATGTTACACTGGACCCCCTATGCAGCAGTAATCCCGCGGCAATGACCTATCCATTCTACATGGGATTAACTTATATGCCAGTAATCCCACATGGGACTGATGTTATTGTCTGTACCAGATAATCTATTCCAGCCGTTATTGTTTGCTCTACATGTATGCTTTCAATACTGCTGCAGCTTCGGCGGATGACCTCGCAAGTCGAGATGTTGGGGTTCTCAGAACGCTTGTTTTTTTTCATTTTAGTGGAACCTACGCAACATGAACGGCAGCAATGGGACCGAGAATTGGTTCAATCGACACCAAGTCCTCTCAAATGTTGGGATGCAGCCGCAGGAGGGTCTTGACGACGGGAATATATAAAGTGATACTTTAAAGGAGGACCCATAGCCAGATTCACGTGTGGTGTAGGTCTATATTGGTCATATGAAAAGACTCGCCATGATCTTTCACGAAACGTTGTAATATAATTGAAGTATTAAGAAAAAGAATATTGACAATCACAGACCACTGCAGCTACTGGTTGGATCAACTCTTCACCAAACTGGCTGAAGGTTGCCAATATTTAGGCTTTTTTTAGCGTTGAATCCCTGTTCAAATGGAGGAGTGTCCAAGATATATCCCGAAATCTGATATTATTTCTTTTGTCAAATTAGAATTTACATCTTATTTCGAGCTAGCATTATTGATAAATTAACGTAAAGTGGCAAGATAATAGGTTTAAAACTCAGTGCGGTAAGCGTGATTGAAGTATTGTCTTGAATCGATAGATTTCTGTTCTAATATTGTGAGGCAAAAATATCTTCCATGTTTGTGAACAACAAAAAAACTCTTTCTAAAAGTCGACCGATTTTCCATTGCTATGGGTCACGTGATCTGCTGCCAGAGTTTTAGGCCTTATTTTTTTAAGTTTCCTGTGATTTTTGAATGCGGAATGCGATCGCAGCGACACTAAACAGCCATCAAACTCTGTGCATACCGCGATAAAAATAGGGTAAAGTAGGAAGAGATTATTTTATTGCAGAGCCGAAACGAACGGAGACATGACACTTTGCTAACTATGTTCTCTTTCCATAATAACGCGTTAGTGTTGCAATACTCTTTATAAATGAACACAGTTTAACCCTAATAGATCCCCCAGGCATGATAGGGTTAACAGAACAGCACACACTCATTGAAACTCACTGGAATTTGTCAGGAAAGCAACTCTTTTAACTCTATCGTTACATATTTAAAACTGATTTCACTGTTGATGAAACTAACTTCAATAACTGGTAAATTTGCAGGAAGTGCAGCAAAGCCAACAGTTCGGTGATTGTGCAGCTTATGCATTCCAGCAAAACATATAGCAGTCTCTATAACAAACTAATGCGTATTGCACTGTAGACGTGGCACAACGAAACGTATATACAAGAGTGAGCTATTATCATAGAAGTTACTATCGAGGTGGGGTAACGAAACGGAGTGACCAACCCTCTTTCACTAGAAAACCTCTTCTTGCTACCAGGCCATGCTGCCGGCTTCACGAAGCTGTCTTCAGTTCTTTCCTCGAGATCTTATCGACATGCCCTTGTTTAGGGCTGAGATCTGGCTGTATATATACATTTTCACAACTTCGTTTCCAAGTATAGCTGCTTTACTTTTATTTCAGTCTATTGAAATGTAACTGTTACTGGTCTGCATCTGTGGGAATTCTCTCCAAGTCTCAATGTTAAATCAGTTCTTTCTGGATTATTTTATTTAGCGAAAGTTCTTCCTGGAAGTGCTTGCACAATAATATTTATACATCTCTCTTCTATGTCTGTACTCCTCAGTGTTCCGTAATCTTGTTTTCTTCGTCCTTTACAATGCCAACTTTGCCACCAACTGGAGTTCATTGTAATCTCTACTCGCGTGTTTGAGGAGTTGTAAGTTTTCTATAAAAAAGATGTGCGGATTTACAAGCCTAATACGACCACAACAGGCCGCTACTGAAATCTGGATCAGACACCATCGAATCCTGAACGTTCGGGACATTTTAGGCAAGACCAGAGGTCACAGAATTCACACTGACTAGTCTGTAGGCTGAATAGCACCAGATATGCACGGACAGATTTATTGATGCTGTGACTCGGTAAGAAGGCGGCCTTGGGTTTTTCTAGTGGATTTATCTCCTGTGATTTTTAACTCTGCTTCTCTCTCCTCTGGTGAGCATGATTTTGGCAATTTAATTTTTATATCGGAAAAAAAGTTTCACAATTTTAGCGTTAGTTTATCAGTGTCATGACAATTGAATCGTGGCTGAGATACTCTAGATAACGACTTGAAATTTCACTGGAACAAAGAATGCTTATAAGCAGTAAAAATAATTACTGATAGAACACCAGGTCTTGCTGCCATATTTGGAAGGTTGAACCTCGTTTTGTGTCGCTAGCTCATCCACTTTTTCTCATACAAGAAGGTATTAATTTACTCTCGGATTTAGAAACGGTAATCATTAGCTCACATCAGCTAAAATATCTGAGTTAATTACTAACACAATTAGAACATAATAAAATTAATATTAACATATTAAGCGAGCTGAAATTTTATATCACAGATGCAAAAAAACATAAAGAGAATGAGATTTAAATCATTGATCATACCAATAGAAACATTGAGGATTTTTAATATCACCATATCAAACCGCAGTAAGAGAAATGAGCGTGCGATATAAATGAACAAAAAAATAATTTGCAAAACAGCAATAAAAACCGGTCCAGGAATTCACCAGTCTCCTGAAAAACTTTAGTATCAGTTTCCTCCATTAAAGCATAATTTCGGCAAGTCGTTTCAAATTTATTCTTTTTTTCGAATAAACCTGTCATTCATATACAATGTGATGGTTTTGTTAAAAGAACATTTCCACGCAATCATGAAAGCTTTTCAGTTATTTTGTTGTGAAAACGTTCCAGTTTTGGGTTCCAGAATTGCCACAACGATGGAAGGGAGATAATCTATCTGTCTAATAATTTCAGCTATGAAGTACCGAATGGGTCGTTGTCGAATTTCGGCGCTCGCACCAGAAATGAGTTGTTAGGGCGGTGGTAGCTGTATTGATAGCATAGGGCCTAGACTCTTGTGTTTTTGAATTCGACTGTCGTTAGGATTAGTTTTAGAGTTAGATTTTTTTTTTAGATATTTAGGTTAATAGTTGAATTATTCAGGTTAGGTTCTTCTTAAATCTGTTTATCAGCGATTAGGAGTTGTTCTCAAACCGACAATGACCCAATATGGTAATAGCAAAAATTCACCTCTTTTCTGTAATGCTGCGAGTTTAATGTGGTTTGTGCACGGCCACGTTAACTTGGTTGACATTCAGTCCCTGGTGATATTGGAAATTGATACAAAATTAATATTTGTGGCGGTTTTGGAACTACGCGATTGCTGAAAACATAATCAAATTGCCTGGTATTCCAGAAGACAACTATTCTCGGGGTTAATGTCCTATCTTGCTGATCGTGACTGTGATGCATGGATTCTGATGGTGCTTTATATCTATTACAGGCCTCAGATCCGACATTCGATATTGAGCCGTCATCCTCAATATAATTTCCGGGGCAATAATCAAATAACCTTTTTTGTGCTACCATAAGCATTAAGTCCAAATATGCATGAAACGAAAATTTGAATATTGATCCACACGTGCAATTTCCAAGTTGAAGTAGGGTATATCTGTCACGATCATCCAATCCCAAAAAGAATCGACATTTGTTCGGTAACATTTTGTAAAATTTATAGAGAAACAAAGGAATTATTTTGCGACATGTTCAAATCTCATTGCTCATTCATTTTCCCCTTGTCTTCTTTTGAAATATTCTTCAACCTGAAATTATTTTCCAGGGCTTGAGATTCTTAAGATCTCTTTCAATGGTTTAAATGAAAATATATTTGTACCTTGTGTGGCCCGTCTCGCATTACCTAATAGAGGAATGGTGTTCGTCGATATATCTGCCAACGTATCATCATCAGTAGAACCACAAGGACGCACAGAAGATTGTGTAAACCTGCCAGTCGGTAACCTTGGACGATGATGTACATCTAACATATAGCCAGTGTCCGGACATGCCGGAGATGAACCAGCCAATTTTTAGACTACAACTTTACAACTGGATATGAAGACTGCTGAATCATTCAAATAGTTTTATTAAGAAACCATTTAAATTAAAAAATATTAATTGAATAATGTGGATACATATACTGTTAACTCTACCAGGCCTTGGGGACCATTATGGCAATCTACTAAACTTTGTATCCTATGTCGGAAAAGACAAAATGAGAACCGACACTCCATGACTTTATAGCTTATCATATCGGAGTCCTCTTGAGCTTATTTGCAGGACAACTCGCGGCAGAGGATCATAGGTAAATTAAAGATGGCGGCCATGTGGTGCACCAAAAAGTGATGTCTTCGAAATTTATTATCAAACTATCTGCCCTTCTGCGAAGGAAAGTGGGGAAAAATTATTTTATTTCACATCAGACTATTATTTACTAATTTATCATGTAGTTTTTTGCGAAGAAGTGACATCAATGCAAAACCAAAAATCTGACACCAAAAAATGCCTTTTGAAAATGACGTCACTGTGACGTCATCACAACAGCCATCTTGGATTTCTTTGCACTTTCTCATAGTGCCTGGCTCAAGGTTATAGTGTTGGAAGTTTCGGCCCCCTTGGCCAGATAGGGTTAAGCTTCATCGGAGGCTGCGTTGGTCCAGTGACCTTTCATGGCACACAGTGAAATAACCATTCGTTCTTGTAAACATCTACATTCGAAACATATAGAGATGATAATTTTGTATCGATTTTACTCCCCCCGACCATGAATCAATATTTGTTTTAGAAAATTAAAAAAATAAGAAGTTAATTCAAAACCAATTATTTCTTTCAATTAACTTGATAATGTAATAATTATTTCAGGTCAAATGAATGTGACATTTTCTTGTTGCTGACATCTTATCGAACAACCTATAAACGGTGAAAAAAAAATTCTGTTTATGTTTTATGGTATTGGTTTTTGAAATAATTACATAATTATACAATGCTAGAATTATTTAGCCTATTCTTTGTACTTTTTTTCTATTTAATATTTTCTGATGTGTACATTAGCTTTATATTTCAGTTTTGTCCCCGTCCAATACTGACCGTATGATATAGATGAACGGTGTTGAAACCTCGGCTCCTGGTTGATACCTGCCAACTAAACAGTACCAGTCCAATCATCAGGACATGCTGAAGATGTAAGCCAACTAAC